>JADGIF010000067.1:0-23719 GCA_018985225.1 Amoeboradix gromovi
TCTCTAATAGCCGCATGCGGACAGCTTCCTGTTTGCACAGCTACGATACGACCGGCTGGCAGTGCTAAATTTTTTTGCAAAAATTCGCCATCTTCTTTGGTGAAAATATCATTTGTAATAACTGCCATCTCCAGACGATCCTTCAAATTTTGACACAGTCTTAGTGCCAATGCGGTTTTACCTGACCCCACTGGACCTGCTATTCCAACAGTAAACGCTCTATCTTTGAAATCACGATCAAGAGGTTTAGCTCGAGTACTAAATTCACCTCGAGTAAGAGGGTCATGGCGATGTCCGTGTGAATGAGAACCGACATCGTGGCTGTGTGAATGCTCATGAGATTTGGAGGTTGTAAAAGGGACTTGCATGTTTTACGGGTTTACGAATATCCAAAAATATTTATTGAACTTTAAGTTTGTCATATCCGCAATCATACATGACCTGCACGATAAATATCTTCTCATCAGGGTCATAATAGTTGAACACTTTCTCAATATCCAGCTCCTGGCTGGGTATCTTTACTGCAATAGTTTCATAGGGCTCAGCCGCAATCAACAAATACTGCCAACTCTTATCTGCCTGTTCATTGCGCTGTTCGTATGAACTCATAAACCTATGGAGAGGCTCAACTCCCTGTTTAATTTTAGGAAACTCGGCTTGGATTAATATTCCAAATTTAAGACTCTCTGGATCTTTTATTTTGGTTATTTTATATGAAGGTTTGCCACATTTAACGAATCTTTTTTTGGGTTTTCTACTCTCGGCTATAGCTTTTTTTTCAAATAATCCCAGACCAGCAACGCTCGTGCTGAGGTAGGCTTCTTTCGCAGAGCGCCTGTTAATATTCATCTGGTGTTTTTTGCCTTGAGTATGAATAAGATAGCTGCCTTCATTGCTATGTATTGTAAGACACAATTTGCATTCAAACGTACCCAAATGGTTTTTTAAAAAGAACGGATCTGATTTCAAATCCGCTGAGTCCAGTGCTAGCTTCTTTAGTCTTTCCTTTCTGTTTTGTTGCAATTCATCCTTTCTAGCCAAAGCAGATGCTCCTTTTGATCCGACACGATTTTGACGATCCATTGTTTGAGTTAATATGGAGAAGATGAATGCCAAGCATATTTTCTTAAGCAGAAAATTTCGGGAGGCAATTCATTGTGAATATTTTGAACACAATAACAAGCATTAATGTTGCATTTTGTAGTATTCTAATTGCATTTCTATGTAGACAGAAGAATAGGTAAAATAGCTTGTGGACCGAAGCAAGAATGTGCAGGCGTTACAAATTCGAAATATTTACTGTCGGTAAACTAAATTGCAAGCCTTGAGCTTCAATAACTCCGAAGTAAATGCCTCACCCGAGCTTGGCTCCCCTCTGCCAGGACTGATAGATTTCCAATACTAAATGAATGCAAAATACCATGCTAACCAATTCATGTTCCTCTTTCGTGAACTTCAAACTCCTGAACAGCAACTCATACAGAATCGGACAATTTGCCAATTGCAAGGTGCTTGACCAATCCTCAAAGTATACGTCATAGTCAACTGCAAGCCATAGAATTACCTGACTGGACAAGCTATCCATCTTATTTTGGTTATAAATTTGCAGCTTTTGGATTTCGGATGGACTTATCTTCTCCTTTAGCAAGATCATGGCAAGCAGCTTGTATTGGATGTAGTCATCGTTGCAAACCATTTTGGCATCCTCATATCTCCTCGATAAGAACAAGTGGTTGATTAAGATCTCCACAACTGAATGCTTTACAACCATCACTCTGAGTAACTCATCTGATAAATCAAATAGTCCCATCTCATCGTACATATAAACTGCGCTTTCGATATCGCCTCGGTTTACAATGCTGTAATGTCGCATCAATTCATCTAGATATTGATCTTGTTTTAGCTTGAAGTACAAAAACATAGTGCTCTGCAAGTTGCCTAGCTTTTGGCACCTGTACAGACTCGTGTCAACATGACCTAGGTAGTTTTCGCATACAGCTACTTCGAACTCGCAGCATTCTGGTAGAGTCAAGAACAATTCAAAAGCTTGGTCGTATTGCTTAATCAGCACCAGATATCGGCCATACAATACCTTGCCCTGCAGTGTATCATGGTATACTAGAACTTGATCATAATAGAACTGTAGGGACCATTCATCATTTGACACTTTTGCTAAAAATATTGAGTTTTTGATTGCATCAAAATAAGGAACCTTCTGGTTCAAAGATAGGATGCTGTTGAAGTTCTTTTGAAGAGCGAACTCTCTAATCTTGTTGCACATGTCAGAATAGCACTTTTCAAAAGATTCTTGTCTCACTGTTTGATTTAGTATGTGCTTGAATGCTCTTTTGTACTTTTCTGTAATGCCTAGACACTCTAACTTATCCTTGAAAACCTGATAGTCTTGCTTATCGACAACTCTGTCTTGAGTACCGAACATCAACTTGTGAATTTCATGTATTTCATTCATTAACTCTTCGCTTAGATTTTGAATTACTTTTGAATAGTCATATTTTGGTAGTTTAATAGCCTTTTCATCAATGGTGCCTAAAACTGCTGAAGTTCTAAACACAGGTTCATAGGAAACAATTTGAATCAACCACTTCGAGCTTCCTTTTAAAATCAAGGTACATTTTTCCAACTTGGCATCGTAATCTATCTGCCATTTCAATTCCGTAAGCAATTCAGAGTCAAATTTGATCTCAAATGGTTTATTAAATGCTAGCAAGTCCTTAAAGTACGACTTTTTAACTATCAAATATGGTGTGTCGTATTTCTTGAAAGCAATCTTTTCAAAATATTTTAATCCCTCTTCAATAGGTAATTCTTTTAGTGTTACCTCATCATTAAGGCTCACTGTGGACCTGTTTTTTTCCTTGAAATGGTGGGAAGACCCAATTTCCGTGCAGTTGGTTGTTTCTACAACTACATTTAATAGACTGATTCTGGAGATTGGAATGGTAGAGTATAAAGTCTTGAAGCTCAAAATGTAGTGTTCCAACACCCTTATCGTCAATTTGTACGAATCTAATTCAAATTTTGGGCTTGGATACACTTCAATACACCTATCAATTAACTTTATTTTTATCTTAACTGTCCAGTCAATTTCGACTTCAAGTTCGAGTCTATTGCCAACTTCATAGTTTTGACCAGCAATTTCTATTTCTGCATATTCCGAAGATGAAAATTCTAACTTCATACAAGTGAAACGGCCTTGAATATAGTAGCACTACAGTCGTAATAATAAAAGATTTCACGGCTTATTTCTGGTCTTTAATTCCAGTGGGCATTTACTGTCTACCAACTACAACGAAAAATACATAAAAACTTTGTTTTTGGAACAAGGGTAACTGTTTGTATGCTACCTTCTCATGTGCTAGAAAATAGCTGTGGTCATCTGGTCAGTATTGAGTGCAAAAATGGTGACTTTTATAATGGAGTCTTAGATAAGTGTGATCATTTCATGAACTGTAAAGTCAAGGATGGCATTATAATCAAAACCAGTTCTCTTCCACCAACACAATTAAAAGCTGCAGTTGTATTTGTCAAAGGTAGCTCAATTAAATGTATTCGTCTAAGTAAGGATTGTTTAGATAAACCAAAAACTGATAAGAAGCAGTTCAGCAGGAAAAGAGGCGGTCAGAGGGGAGGGTCTAGAGGTTCTAGAGGCAGAGGACGTGGTAGAAGCCGTAATAATACAAATAAATCTTGAAGTTGGCAGGTTTTAGTTTTAATTGAATAAATCGTTTATTATGATTACATAAATTTTATCGTTCCTATGCCAAATCTTAGACATATAACTTTAGTCCAATCCAGATAAGACTAATCTCATCTCGACAAGGATTCAGCTCAATGGATTAATCTGAATACTACGGCAATTTGACTTAAGAGATGGGACACCAAATATAAAAACTAGACTAACTCGTTTTTAAAGGAGGTGCTCCATACGGAGGAAATCATTATTTAAAGATCTTCTTATATTATACCAATTTTCTTTCATTGATTGTATTCCTCTTTTTAAAATAAAAGTAGAAGACCCTACATCTCTTTCAAATATATGAGGTCTTGTGCATCTAAGTAAAAGGTGCATTTTCTTGGACGGTACTCTTTTCTAGAGTCATTTTGTAATGTTATACTAACATCATTACTCTTATCTATTTTAGTTTTTACAGAGTAATAGTGATATTTTATTTGAAATAAAGATTGGATGAAAGAGTAAGAGATACAAAAAGTTATTTATAAAAGTTATTTATTCTCCTTTCATACTCGTCAACTCCGCAACTAGCTGAATGTCCACTCGCCTTTTAAATCCATAAAGTAATAAAGCTGAAATAATGTTCCAAGTTGTTACAGAAAGTTAGTCCAGTTTTTATATTTGATGTCCCATATGTAGACTATAAATTGTGTATGTGCAGCTTGGCTATTTTCTTGAATAAATCATTTATCGCAAATTTGTATGCATTTTTGTATAATTTCAAGACTTTTCCAGATTTTTCTAATAGCTTAAACACTCGATATTCTTCCTCTTCGCAATGGTAAATCAATTCTAAAGAAATAACTAGCAGGTACAGCATACATTCGTCTCAGACTGAGGAACTGGTCCAAACACGAAAATTCGATGCCATGTATAATATATGGCACTCTAGAGAAAACCAATTTGGAGAGCTATTCATGTACATAGTGTCATTTCGAAGTGGACATGGACCATATGGCACCAAGGAACAAATTCGATGCCATTTACAATATGTGGTACTCTAAAGAAAACCAACTTAGAAACCTACACTTGTACCAACTGTCGTATGGAAATAGATAGAGACCATATGGCAGCAAGGAACATATACATCAAGTATATGCATCCTTATTCAATCCCGCCTCAGGGTAGTGAAAGCGTGAGCGATCACTGTAACGGAGAAACTAGCATTAGTTTTTCTGTGGAAATTCTCGATTTTCTCGGAATCAGGACTTTTAACGAGGAGTCAATGAAAATAAAAAATTTCAAGTTTCTTTGCAATTAGAAAAATCTGGAAAGAGACAACATTGGAGTGATATAGCTAATGTAATCACGATAAATGGCTTATTAAATAAAAATTGAACACTGTATTTTTTGATTTGTTCTCCAAGTTTTGTCTTTCGATGTCATGCATCATTGCAAATTCATCTGGTACGATACTCTGTGCTAGTTTACCTCATCAAAAGCACTTAAAAAATGTCCTAAGATTTGTCAAAAAGCAAAGTCCAAATATGGCGTTAATAGACCAAAAATATTACTACTATAATAATACGGTTACAATAATTTTAGAGATAGCAAATGTACCGAAGTTAATGGCCGTTAATGCTTTATATGCCATAAATTCTGCGTTCCTTGCTCAGTTTCAAAGCGTAGACAATGCTAGGCCATTTAGCTGCTTTGGTTTTGAATCTGATTTGGGTGCTATTTTGATGAAGATGAAGAACGGACAATTGCCTGTGCAGGATCAAAACATCAATATCCCCAATTTGACAATGGATAGTAGATCTAGCGTGCTTGGAACTGCAGAGACGGGGTTGCCATTGCCCAATACTACAAAGTTAAACGTTCAAAACACCCACTATATTCATATACTGTTGATATTGTTTCCTGTTCTTGGTATCACTTTGAATGACTTCTTACTAGAACCTCATTTTGTGTTTACTTTGTATCATATCTTGCTTATGCCTTATTCAATTTATGTGCTCTATGGTACATACAATAGTTCAACATTTGCACCATTTTATGGATTTGCTTATCTGTTAGCATTGGCTGCTTATGTCACTTTGTGTCTGATTAGGGCGTTTATGGTTGGGGTTCATAAAATACCATTTGGTATAGCTTTGCTAGTATATTCTGTATACTTTGTTATGCCGCAAAAAAGATCATATAGTAAAATAGAATAAATAGGCTAATTAAATTTTTTTTAATTTTTTGTATTCCTTTATTCCCTTGCAACATGGTTGATATGTGGGATCAGTTGGATAATGAACATATTGCGATGACTGAAAGTATGCATACACGGCAACTGAATGCGTACTACCCAGACCACTTTTCTACTCAGACTGCAGACTGTATTGCTTTCAATAAGTTGCTAAACGCAAACAGAAATAAGTCCTATTGCGACGTGTATGGTAATGTAAAGCAAGTGCCCATGCAAAACTTGAAGGTAAACATTTATTATAAGCCCGGAAATGATAACGGAATTTCATACGAATATAAAAATTTTGACCTCCCTGTTGGTAGAATAGATGCTACAGAGAGGGTCTTGAGAGAGGAACCGACTAATCCTGTTTATAACAAATATACCAAAAAAGATGATAATGGCGATGGTGACTGGTTCAAAGTGCCGCAAACAGCAAACTATTCAAAGCATCCAATAGCATTGTTACCTCATCAACAGCAAGATCAATGGCCAATTGATCCATTTCGGTTTGGAAGCAAATCCTCTTCTTTGTCTCTGCCTAATAGACAAGTTGTAGGTTACTCTAGTCTTGGCAAGATTGAAGATATCAAGACTGAAGAGGTATCTGTTCCTAAGCCTACCGGAAACTCGGGAGCCTCCAGTTATTATCCTTGGCCACGCAAATAAATTGATAAACTTTAATTTATTTAATCCATTTTATCAAATCGTTTCTTCGCAAAAGTCCCTTAAACTCACCCTTTTCAAGTACAACTATATACTGCAATCCTAATCTTTGGAAAAGCCTTAATACTTGCTCCATTTTATAATCAACACCAACCGTAATTGGAGTCAGGTTGATCCATGGTCTCATTATTATTCCATCTCCACCAGAATCGAAAAACACCCTTTTATTTTCACTGAAGTAACTCAGCCCTTGTAACACGTCATCTTTATATAGAATGCCTATGAATTTGCTTTTACTATTAATTATCGGGAATACAAATTCGTCCCCATTTAGCACCTCATACAAGTCATTCAAGTATATCCCATCTGGTATAGCTGTTATATTACTGACCATGATCTGCCCAATCTTCACCGCACTGGAAATCTCTAATTTGTTGTCTATGTATGGATAATTCAAGTGTTTTATAAACTCCAGTGTTAATCCATTTTTGATAAAGTAATCCGATGCATACTTACTGCTTGTAACTGCTATTAGCATGGGTATTACATAGTTGAGTTTTCCAGAGAGTTCCATCATTATTATAATGGTAGAAACAGTCAACTTAGTAACTCCAGTAAAGAATGCAGCGCTGCCAATTAGCGCATACAGTCCTGGTGTTATGCATTCGTCTGTATCCAACACGCATGAATGAAAATAGAGGGGTATAATGTTTTTTAAATATCCAACTAGTATTCCAATAATCCTACCATAAATAGCCCCGCTAGTCATTATCGCCACATAATAACCACCAGGAAAGTGTCCGTACGTTGTCAATGTACTAGCGTATATAATAGCAAATGCCATCAACAGAGTCAGCATATAATCGTTATCACACAGCAACAAATAATCACTCTCACGGCATTCCTTAAATAAGTGGCTCATAACAAAAAAAGGATTTAAAATAGTAAATTTATTAAAATATCCAACCATGTTTAATGTGACTAAATGTACAACCATGTATAAGTTACCATTCATTTCCATTTTAGCCCTAATTTTTATGACTTTCATATTCAATATAATAAACGTAGATCCCAAAACTCCACCCACGATTCCTAGTATAACAAAGAATGGTATCTCAAATGAATGCCAATCTCTATCCCAGTTAACTGTAAATGTGTTAGGATTGGGGTTCATAAATTTGGATATTGTTGTTGCCATAAAACAGCCAATAAATGATTTCAATAGCACGCTAATCGGAAAATGAAATGAAGCTTCTTCTAATGAGAATAGAATGCCACCCATATTGCTATTGAAACCAATAGATATTCCAATAGCGCAAGCAACACTTAACATTGAACGAATAGTTGCTTCGTTCTTAATATCAAGGTATTTGGATATATAGCTAAAAATACTGCAGGAAGTATGTACCAGTACCTCTTGGTAGGATAAATATAGTCCGCTTGAGATAACAAACAACGCACTTTGCGATTTAAATAACGCTGTTTTTAAATTTAGATAATTTTTAATGGTATATCCACTAAGTATTACTTTTAATTGGGGCAATCCGCTTCCTACTAATAAAATATTGTTTTTCATAAATATAATGCCTATAACTCCCAATACTACAGCAATAATTATATACAGAATAAAATGAATAACAGGATTGCTAGAATATAATGTAAAGTCTGAGCAAACAGGTAGCCCGTTGCAACATTTACGGTGATTTAAATACCATGTAGTGCAATACCCAATTTTAAGACTATTCATCCACTCTAGAACGATCAAATTAGTACTGCTGACTAATCCAACTACTACACTGCCCAATACTACCAGTAATGTGGTATCTTTATGGTGTAGGTACGATAATTGCCACTGCTGGAGCCAGTCAATGGTACGCATCAAGGAGAACCTGATGCCGATCGCCAGTTAGTGTAATGATATAGAATAATTTACTATTTAACCTCCGGCAGGATTATACAGATGTTGCTTCCGTTTAGCAAAATGTCACCAATATCATTGTCGTCCTTTGCATCCTCTAAAATACAGTTGACAAACTCATCGAAACTTTTAAGAATTCCTGTGATTTCGTAATTGTTGCGCATTATTATCTTTACTCTTTTGTCAATAGCTTTGTCCAACAGTTCTAATGGTGCTGCATTCATTTGGTTCAAGGAGTTAAAATCTCAAATAAAGTAACGAAACCAGCTCTGCATAAAGTAGACTTTGGTCAAAAGCAGATAATAAAAAGAAAAGAGGTACAGTGGAATTCGAAATTAAAGCCACTTCATAAAGGTTACTTAACCACAACGTAAAAGTCTTATGAGACCATTGCACTGACACTAAAATCATGATTAAGACCAGAGAATCAACAATGGTAGATATGATGCATAAATTACTTGTATTCGGGGAAGAATTTACTATGAGCATGAAGTAAATGATACAGAGAATGCGATAGAAATGATTTATAATAGCGATGCGAGTTACAGATAAAGTAAGAGCCATTTCAGCGTCCAGAACCATGACCAGAGATATAAATAGAATAATTAAAGAAGTCTAAAAAAGGTGCAACTGACACTGTTTATTGTTTAATTATAAGTTTGCACTTCCAGACCATAAACGCGCAGCAAGTTAGTCTCATTCGGAGTTTTGTGTGATACTAAAAGAATCAGAATTAACCGGAAAATGCCTGTATGGGCTAATATTATTAGGCAGTACCATAGGGAAATCCCCGATTTGTGCTTGGGGCCGTTTTCGAAAACTTTGTCCCATGAAAGAGATACAGCGATTGATGCCGAAGAAAGCAGATTACCGCCAAAGAGCCCACTCAAATCCTCTAGTAGATCACGATCTTACAGTTCCGATAAAACCTTCCATGTTTAAATGGGACATGTCAAATCCACCTGACTACATAGATATAGGATGTGGTTTTGGTGGTTTAACGGTTGATCTTGCTAGAGACTTTCCTGATAAATTTATTGTAGGAATGGAGCTACGAGTTCAAGTATCGCAGTACGTAATATTGAGAATCAAAGGACTTCGAGAAATACACAAGGACACATCGCAATACATAAATTGTCAATGCATTAGGATGAATTGCATGAAATTTATGCCCAACTTTTTCAAAAAAAAGTCTATTGAGAAGATATTCATACTGTTTGCAGATCCTCATTTTAAAAAGCAAAAACACAAGCACCGAATAATCACTGTTTCTCTTCTGGCTGAATATGCATACATAACCAAAGTAGGAGGCATTTTGTACACTGCTACTGATGTTCTAGAACTTCATACTTGGAACTGTCGCCATTTAGATGCCTGTGCCTTGTTTGAAAAGTTGACAGAAGAAGAGGAAAATTCAGATCCCATGAAGCATTACATTTTAAATTCTACGGAAGAAGGCAAAAAAGTCAGCAGAAATGATGGCCCCAAGTACTTTGCGTTTTATCGCAGAATTGAAGATCCTGTAAATAAATGAAAATTTTTTGAATTCAAATTAATTTTAATCGATTTAAATTGTCGCAGTCCTAAGTTACTATTCAAAATTCTTTCCGGAGACGTGTTGCATTATCCCAAAATGATGAACTTGGTAATTTACTTCAGCAACGGCAGATGTACGCACAACAGAAAGGCCATTACAGCATCCCATACTGGAGGCTAGTTTGCAGTTTTGCGGAAAGGCATTTCTGCTGCTCTCTAGGTCTAGAACATTCAAAATTCCTTTGAAGGAGGGCAACAATCTCAAAGTGCTTCTTCTACAAGGCAATTTCTTCAGTAAAATCTTAGTTTTTATGCAACATTTCAAGATCAAAAGGAAAGTATTACTCAAAGCCTGCTTCCTTTAATTCTTCCAAGACCTGCACAATTTCAACAGCAGAATCCACGTTTTTGACATCATATGGGAAAGAATTATCTCTTTTTTTTAAAGCAACTCGATTATGATTAGTGGCGACCTTGAAAACAATTTCGTCCTTAATATTTTCAAGATCGGTCTTGCTAAACAATCCACAACTATCCCATGATTTAGACTTTATAATTTTTACAAGTTTAGAGGAGTCTATGTATATATGCATAACTGATGACTCAAATGAAGCCATCCTCATCTTTTTACAAAATTCTACAATTATTTTCTCAATATCGCTAATAACCTCATCCTCATAGTTACAGATTATGTCAACATTCTTTTGGCTTATCGCAACTAACCTACCATGATTTATAAAGCAATAAAATTCCATTTTTGGATCGACTTGTATAAATTGTTGCAATTCCAAAATGTCTGCCCCAGTAGTAACCTCATCCTGTAAAATTTCAGATGACTGTATCATAAGCCAAACCTCCTGAGCATCAGTGCACTCCATATTTGGAACTAGCCAAGGGCAATCTGTGGGGGCCTTTCCGTTTATTCTAGGAACTACGGCTCTGAAGCAAAGTAGGCACTTTTGAATTTGTGAAAGCAATTCAGAATCCTTGTCAAGTTCGAAAACGCCTTGTCCTGAATGCAAAAGCTCATCGGTCTCAAAGAATATCTGGCGGCTCGCTATTCGATTCATGTTTCACTTGAGAACCCTACATTTGACAGCTAAATGGAATGAAAGTACTGGCTTTCTATTCGAGCGGTTGTAGTGGCTGCTCAAATTCAGTTACTTCGAGGTGTTATTGAGTAAGCATGCATACACTTCGAGTATTTTTTACTTTCTGCTATATGGTCATTGTCTACTTTTAAATGTCAATTTTGAACATGGGTCTTCCAAATGTTATTTTGCTTTGAAGTAACATACCTTGTACACGCTTGACTATTAATGCATCATTAAACTAAGCCAGAATCTTTCTCCTTTTTATACGATAATTTCATTTTAGACCGATTGTGAATTTTTAACAATATACCGCTTGGTTATTTCTTGGATTTCACATATTCTGGTTTTGATGATTTATGGCATATTTCATGTCAGGTTAGAGGCAGTGTATATCCTAGTTAAAGTCAATTAGAAAATCGGAGAAAGAAGGATTATGGGAATAGTAAGATTAATGTGCTTTAAATACATGATTTATTCAATTAAATGAAAACATGGGTAGCCACCGAAAACGCGAATAGTTTTTGCAAAGGCGGTACATATTTATCACCTAAAAATGTGTGAAGTGGTTCTGCTATGATGTCTACCCGTAAACATGGGTTTTATCATATTCTTATAGGTTTTCAATGATTTGAAATGCTGAAAGATGCATTCACATCCCTATCCACAACTGCATCATAGCGGATTCACATCTCACTATCACAGAAGAATGATGCACATAATTCAGAAAATTTTGCAAAAGTGTTAGAACATTGACAACGCATTATAGTGGAAATGGGTTAGAATATCATATGTCATTGTAATTACAAGTGTTATATAATTTTGCTGATGGCTTAGAATGGAGACACACCTTCCTACCTGTAGAATTATTCGGCAAACAATGCACTTTATCAGTTGCATTACAAAATTTTCTCATGTGGGTTGCCAAGGCATTCAACTCGGTACCATAAGTCAATTAGACTTCTGGATAAAGTAATGAAATATTCAAGATAGGATCTGTAGCAAATGTCCTAGCCCTGTCTGAATGTTACGCATGAACCTTTTCATTTCCAAGATACGACATGTCATGCGAGAAGTGAAGGACGGTCGTTTTGAAGAGTACCAATGAGTAATATCGGATATTGTTTATAAGGCTTAATCTGGGAAAATTCCTGGCCACAAACATAAATTCTATGACAGATATGGAAAGAAAAAACAGTGCGATACGTTCAAGGAAGTTACTCGTTATTGTGATGGAACTTGCAGGCGTAAAGTAAGGGCTATTTGCTGTATGTTGAACAAGAGTTGTTCCGCTCTCTTTTTAGAAGTAACTTGTTCTTGCTTATTCTACAGACTGAAGAGGAATTGGAGATAAAGGCTTCTCCCCTTGGCATAAGTGATAAAATATGAACCACTAGCCCCTTGTTGATTATTTCCTGAAATCGAAAGATGTTTTCTGTTTCCCACATTGGCGCAGAAGATGACTGCGGCTGGATTGTTCAAAAATATGGCGGCACAAGTGTAGGCTCTTCTGAAAGAATTAAACAAATTGTTAGTATCGTAAGTAATTCTCTTCAGTCAAATCACATTGCTGTGGTTTGTTCTGCTATGTCGCCTACAGACAAAAGCAAAGGCACTACATCGCTGCTGTTAAAATCCGTTCAAGCTTTAAATGAAGGGATTAATTACCAGATCTACGTCGAACAAGTCAGGGCTTATCACATCAGCGAGGCTAATAATGCACTGCATGATAGTAAATATTTAGAAGAAGCCCTTAACTACATCGAAAGCAGTTGCAACAAGTTGGCAGAGTTTTTGGATGCATTGGACATTATTTCAGAAATTTCTCCAACTTCAAAGGATATCGTTGTATCATACGGTGAGAGACTCTCTTGTAAACTGGTGTCTCTCATACTAAACAATAACAACATACCTTCAGTATATATAGGCTTAGAATCGCTAATGGAGAGATCAAAAAAGGTTGGCTATCCTATTACTCTAAATCAGCAGTTTTACGACAAAACCGGAAGACAAATGGCAAGCTTAGTATTTGAAGAGTGTTCTCGATTGGGTTATCCCAAAACCAAAGTAGTTCCTGTAGTGACAGGATACTTCGGATTTGTTCCTGGATCATTGTTAAGCGCAATTGGTCGTGGCTACAGTGATTTATGTGCAGCTTTGTTATCTGCTGGTGTGTTTGCTGAAGAACTGCAAATCTGGAAAGAAGTGGATGGAATATTTACTGCTGATCCTCGTAAAATCAAAACAGCTACCCTTGTTAAAGAGATCTCTCCAGATGAAGCTGCAGAGCTAACATATTACGGTTCAGAAGTTATTCATCCATTCACTATGGATCAGGTTATACGCAATGCTATTCCAATTAGAATTAAAAACACTTTTAATCCTTCTGGGTGCGGTACATTAATTGTTCCCGAAGAATCTCCCAAATCACCAATTTCAACAGAAAGGAGGGGACCTACTGCGGTTACTATTAAGGACAATATCATTCTGATGAACATAAGATCAAACCAAAAAAGTTCTGCTCATGGGTTTCTCAGCAGAATATTCCACGTCCTGGATAAACAGGAAATAACTGTCGATTTAATATCAACATCGCAAGTTCATGTTACTCTTGCTATTCCAGAAGATCCAGAAATGGATCTACCAAAAGCTGTAGAAGAATTAGAAGTGTTTGGCCACGTTACAATAAGCCATAAACAATGCATACTAAGCATCGTTGGAAGGCAAATGAGAAGATCAGTTGGAGTCGCAGGTCAAATGTTTAACCGCCTGGCTGCATCTGGCACCAATATTGAAATGATATCACAGGGTGCTTCAGAAATAAATATATCTTGTGTTGTGCACGAAATTGATGCATTGAAAGCGTTAGCCGCTACTCATGAGCTAATAAATCGAAATATTAAATAATTTGCAGAGCTTTTTCACGTTGCTGAATATTGCAATTTAATTTTAAATTTGTGCTATAATTTTCGAAACATGAAAGACGTTTCTGATCTTGCAAATGAAGTACGCGTTCATCCTTTAGTCTTGCTGTCAGTGGTAGACCATTTCAGAAGAGTTAATACTAAAAAGAGAGTCGTTGGTATCTTACTTGGACAGAAGTACAGTGATCATATCAATATCAGCAACTCCTTCGCTGTTCCATTTGACGAAGACAAGCATTTCTATCTCGATCATGATTACGTGTTAACGATGTTCCAAATGTTCAAAAAAATAAATGCAAAGGAACTTATTGTCGGTTGGTATCATACTGGTCCTCAGTTACATTTCAATGACTTAGAAATACACAGATGGATGCAGCATATCTGCGGAAATGGTGTGTTATGTATCATCCAACCGTTTCTGGACCATCCTATTGATGCTTATACCTTGGTTGACAATTCCCAATTTCAGCATATTTCATCATCAATTACTAGTGAACAATCAGAAGAAATCGGTGTAGAGCACTTGCTGCGCGATATTTTTGAATTACAAAAAAGTCCTGTTCAATTGGATGGATTGAAAAGCAGAGTTGACAAGATCATTAATTACCTAGAATTAGTTCAAAATGGAAAGATGCCATTACAGCAAGATATCTTGGACTCAGTCCAGGAGCTGTTGCAAATGAGATATACTGTACCGGGTGATGTCAAACATGAGACGCATGATCAGCTGTTATTGGTATTTGTGGCCAGTATGAGTAGAAGTGTAATTGCGTTGCATGAACTTATTGACAACAAGCTGGGAAACATGGTTATTCATAAGTAAATAACTTAGCATTTCGTTGTGTTATTTCATTTATTCTTATTGCAAAATCATCTCGGACCACGACATAAAGGGTAAATTTCTTATGTAAAAAATTGGTCTTCAAGCCAGCAATATTCTTGTTCTTGCTTGCTTATATGGATGAGGATAAACCGGATGCTGCAGTTGTAAATAAGCTTCCAAAATATGCCGCTCTTCCAGCGGAGTCTGCTGAGTGTTTAACTTTGTACAGGAAAACAGACTGAATATTTCCAAATCTTCAAGCTCTCTTTTGCTTCGGGTTTCGAGAACCATTTCTTTTTCACTTTCCTTTTTGATGACAAGAGCAAATTCAGTAATTCTTCTTACCATTTCGTATCCTAAAAAACCTAATATATCAACAACATCGTCATTTGGTTTAACATCTGTTAAACTGCCCATGTTAATCCAGGTTCTGAATCTCTTTCCTTTACGATGCGAGAATGATGCTGATCTGCACTCTGAATAAAACATATATTCTTGTGCTGTCATGTCTCTTGTTTTAATATCAGCTTCTTTTAACCGCTGATTATCCTCAAAAGTCGCAATTTTATCATTTTGGTCTTCTACCTCTTCATCCTCTAAGACGTCCGTAAATCCTTCTATATATTCCCAGGGTAGCCTGACATTCACTTTGGACTTCAACTCATCGCCATCTTCCTCCTCAATCCCTTCGGCTACTTCATCCTCATCCTTCGCATTCTTTCTCACATCCTTGTAGCTTAAATATGTCTTAATTCGCGCTACTTTTGTTTTGTCATGCTTGATTACGAATATTATATCCTCAATTCCTATATTTCTGCTCGATCGTTGCCTACTCGCTTCGTTTGCTAGTGACACTATTTCCATTAAATGGTGTCTAACCATATCTTCTATTAACTTGGTGACTACAGGCAGTGGGTCTCTCACCTCTCCAAACACATATACCATTTGAACAATCTCTGATTGGTATTTATACATGGTCACTACAGTCACTTTAAAACAAATGTCTCAAAAACAAAAAGCAGCTTGACTATTTTCTTGAGCAAATCATTTATCGCGAATTTGTATGCATTTTTGTACAATTTCAAGACTTTTCCAGATTTTTCTAGTGCCTTAAACACTCGATGCTCTTCCTTTTCGCAGACGGTAAATCAATTCTAAAGAAATAATTAACAGGTAGAGCATGTATTCGTCTCAGACTGATAAGCTGGTCCAAACACGAAGATTCGGTGCCATGTACAATATGTGTCACTCTAAAGAAAACCAATTTGGAGAGCTACTCATGTACATAGTGTCGTTTGGAAGTGGACATGGACCACATGGCACCAAGGAACAAATTCGATGCCATGTACGAGGTATGGTACTTTAAAGAAAACCAACTTAGAAACCTGAACCTGTACAAAGTGTCATTTGAAGATAGATAGAGATGATATGGCAGCAAGGAACATATACATCAAGTATCTGCATCCTTATTCAATCCCGCCTCAGGGTAGTGAAAGCGTGAGCAATCACTGTAACGGAGAATTTAGCACTGCTAGTTTCTCTGTGGAATTCTCGATTTTCTCAGAAATCAGGACTTTTAACGAGGAGCAAAGTGGCAATGCACTTTGAGCAATCTGCATTCTCTCTCTGGACGCAAAAACAAGCAAACCGAATACTCTCTAGCAAAAGCAAAATAATTTCATGTTGCGATACTGCAACATCCTTTTCTATATCACCATATTTTATATTTTTTACCAGTACCTTTCGTGCCAAGTAAAGGGAAAAACAATATAAAAGGTGATTTCGGATGACACAATCGGATTTACTACTAGCTCAAATCTCGTTTGTACCTTCAGAGGATTTCAACGCTGGAACTATCTGCTGGTGGAAGGGTTTTTTGAGCTAAAAGGAATCTAGTAATTTGACATCTTTTTGCCATCTGCTTTGCGCTTAGACTGACTTTCACAGAGTAAATCAAAAAAGCGTTTTAAAACAATAAAATCAAATAATATTTACTAGCAATAATGCTACAGTCATTCCAATTCTATTCGCCATTCCCACTGAGTATTTGCTCTCTTTATTTGTAACTGTATTCTTGTTGTCGTCATTTCTGTTTTCTACCGCCGTCTGTAATTTAAACAAGTCGCTCAATCCTTGCACTGCGAACTGACCGTCTCCAATTACATCTACAACTTGCTGAACTCCTATATTATTAAATTAAGTACCAGGTATTGCTGTCCATATGTTATTACTATTCATGTAAATTTGAATATAGCCAACAGCCACAAACACATAATCATCTCTGCTTGGCAAATCAGCAGGTACATTGAATGTATAGCTAGTAGGCAACCCATCCAGAGTTTTATTTGACTCGCTTGACAGTGTGCCCAGCTCTGCTAGTCCATTTGGATTGACTCTAAAATGTACAACTCGCTGAGATTGATAGTAATCCAAATCGTTTCCATTTCTCAAGTCGATTGCTAGTTCTACCAGCCTGTATTCAATTAAACCAGTACCAAATGGCTTGTTGTTGCTAATGTTAGATACTTCCCAAGTCAATGTAGTGGGCTGTCCTTTTATGATGCTAGCGCGCACTTTCCTGGAAGATTGTTGTTGCAAGTACCCGGTAAATGATATAGTAGGTTGGGTGTCTAAAGCTGGTAGCTGAAATTCAGCTGAGGAATATAAACCCAAGCTAGTACTCATGATGAACTTATAATTATTTGCTCCATCTACGCTACTACGCATGTGAGGAGGTATAGTAACTAAAGTAGAATTAACACCAGACATTAATTGCTGAGCTAGAGTCGTACCTGTAAACAATCTATGCAAAGGATTTAAATGATACAAATCGACTCTATTGACAGTGAAATCATTTGATGTGAAAGACGACCAGGATACATTATAATGCAATAATCCATTAACATCTGTGATCAGCTTGAAATTGACTACATCGCGAGGATTCCACTGCCGCATAAAACTAGCAGTATTTATCTTCCAACGGGATGTGGAGTCTGCGGGTGTGCGGGGAACTATAACTAAGAAGCCATTACTAATAGATCCACTGTCGAAGTACGGCAACCTAAACAAACCATTAAGGTTAGCAGGAATTGCGGAACCGATATAACGTGTTTTAGCTGCAGGATATTTAGAAACAGAGCTGATGCAGCTCTGGTAGATGTTGTTTCCATTGGTCTCCACATAGAATATATCTAAATACTCCGTCGAGCAATTGAATTGACAAATAGAAGAAGTGCAGCCCAAATTAACAATAAAATCAAATGGTTCATTAAACTGAGGATGCTGACAATTATCGTTTGTTTTAGAGATGTAAAACACATTAGAGTATTCCTTTATCTGAGCATTAGGCTCTAGACCAGGCTGATCAGCATCAGCAGAGTACAATATTTGATAGTAACCTTGATTGACAATTCCGCCATCTATAAACCAATCGTGTTTGTCGCTATTACTATTAATTACAATTGTGCTAATTAGCCTTTGATCAGGATAGACGCTATACAAATGAAGACTCATTAAAGGTCTTAGTTTATTCAACTGGATGGTATATGTAGCACCAATATTCCAGGTAACATATGCAGCAGGTGTAGTAAATATTGAAACAGTAGGTGCGGTAGCTCCTAGTTCTACAGGAACACGAGGGCCAAGCTGAATACTAGGTAATTGCTCTAGTTCTTCCGGCGCAACTAGTTTAGGAATGGGAGCTCTTCTTTCTCTTAATACATTATCTTCCTCTGCATAATAAATGATGCCAATTAAAACTATAATTGCTGATAATAAATACATACTGTTTTGACCTTCTTTACTTCAAGGAGGAATAGCGACGTTTAAAAATTTCTTCCCTAACTCAAAGGACATGATTATAACAAATGAAGTTTATTTCTTATTCAAATTCTTGGCCAAGTCTAGCAAACTTTTTCCTCGCTGTTCTAAATCATCAAACTTCTTGTCCAACACTTGCAGTTGCTCCCCCCGATCTTGTAATGCATTTTTAGCCAGTGCGAATGGATTAGCAGTTTTCGTATTGCCACCGTCTTGTTCCTTTTTACTATTCTGATTAAATATGATTTCCAAATCTAATAAACAATCGTAGTAAAATCCATCGTCTTGTTCGTAATCTGTTTCTTCCCAATTACTCTCCTCTTTTGCAAAGAACATTCCGAGTAGCTGTGTTAACTTACCATCAGTAGGTGCTTTTCTCTTCACTGGGATACTATTTACCTTCAGTTCTATAAGACTATTAGCACCCAGTATGTTGATATTTCTCAAGTTCCCATGGTTTATTATGACCCATAGATGGTCATTGTTTGTAATAAAAGAAAAGTCCCAGGGCACCTTAATTAACTTAGCTTGTGTAGGATTCATCAGATTTGTTAATTTGATCCCATTGTTGACTTTATTAATTCCAAGTATCATCGAATCCAAAGCCATCAATCCGTCATATTTGGATTTGATGGTGGTAACCTGCTTTTCCTGTATGCATAAAAGCTCATTTAATTGCACAAACAGTGTAGCCTCGTGATATACCAAACTAGGTTGAGCTGAAATACGGTAATTAAAGGACTGAATTATTTCATTCTCTTCCAAGGCAATATCGAATTTTATTAGATCCATGGATGAATCGTTTATCCCCAAATAATAGTCGTTGTACAAATACATCAGAGATTGATATTTGAAGGGTTTGCTCAGTATGTTAATATGTATGTTATTTCTCAAAACCTCACCAAAATTAAACACCCCGTCATCTGAAGACGGTATGTTGCATGTTATGCAATGCAGTATCTTGTTACTTATACATATTATACCGTTATGTACACCCAGATATTCTACATTTAACAATGGAATTTCTTGAAGCACTTGCCATTCTTCTTGCAGTGTGTATATGGTAATTGTATCACGAAAAACGTAGAGCAACTCATTACTTAATGTGAACGACCTACAGCTAACCTCTAATGGATGAACGGATTTCAGTAATAAACCAGGGTTCGTAGAATACTGATAAAAGCTGATAGAATCCTCGTTGTGGATGCAAACCACCTCAAACTGATCATAAACATTTGTGACATTAACAGAGTAGTTAATATTGAATGGTAAAATAGTATGTTGATGCATCAATCTAGCAATAAAAGACATACTGGTATTCATTACAGAAACTGACCCACGCGGAAACTCGTTAGCAACGCTTGCTATCGGCATATTGCTGTGTACTTCTGCCAAGTTAAAATCATACAAGATGGAATCCCCCTGGTTGAAAAATGGATTGTTTGCTATAAACAATGAAAATATGGTATCAACGGAATACAATGGAACTAAGGTTTGCTTGTACTGGTAGACAGTGACATTAACATCAGTTGTAATTATTAAGTATTCCGAGCTACTTATCACCCATTCGACTTTAGTTATGTTTTGAATATGGTGCTCATAAATAGATATGTTGGACTCACGCTTAAATAAATAGAGCCCAAGTGAATTGCAAAGACAGATATGAGTACCATGTGGATGGAAAGTGCCAGTGGTTATGTTATGAACAGTATAATTAATAAGCTCTTTTTGCTGGCATATATCGTACAAACGAGCGGTGCTATTGAGACTTACTAATAACTGGTTCGGATTCCTGGGATTAGAAAGAAGAACCAAACATTCAGCAGATTCAAGTAATATGTTGAATTTTCCAATTTTTCCAGATTGAATGTTGAAAATAGTAGTTGCGCCATTTTGAATAAACATTGCAAATGCACTGGATAAAACTGAATTATCAAGTTTATATATAGGAAATACAAGAAAGCGATCTGCTTTTATATCAATATGATTTACTATTGATGTAAATAAATCAATGATTATAAATTCGCAGTTTGTTAGTATGAGTAAGAGCCCGGAACCGTTTAAAAATTGTAACTGTTTAAAAGACTGGTCATATTCTAGTAAGCTTATACAGTGCTCTAATTTCTGTCCTAAAAACCTTACACAGTTCCATCCTATCACAGCTATTATTTCTAGAGCAGGGTCATAAGCAGATATTCCGTTAAATTGCCCAGAAGATAAAATAACCTGCATGTTAAAATCTGAGGAATTGTCGGATGCCCTGTATTGCTTCTTCAATTGCTCAGCTTTAATAAAATTCTTAGCTTTTGATATCATAGGACGGTTTGGATGGTTTGAAATAAAATTTAAAAAAATTCTGTGATCCATTCTTAATGAAAGAACGTTTTTGATGATAGCATGACTTTTATTGTGCAGATAGCCCTTACTGCGATTTACTAATTTAGTTAAAACATGATGTTCTGGTTTTCTCATCTCTGATAGTGACAACGTATTCTAGAGAGATCGCCGAAACTATGAAAATTCATGCTTTGATATTCGGGAAATGGTCTAAGAATGAAGCAGTCCAAGAAAGACATTGCGGAATATAGTGATAGCATTTACTAGTCGAATCTTCAAAAGGTGTGCAACTCCAAAGAAAACCAGTTTGAATACATACACATGTACAAAATCATGGTTGGAAGCAGGCAGAGAGTGTAAACACAAAATTGAGTATTGCACATAGGGTAGCGGGGGTGAACTGCCATCGTAGTGGACCTACTGGCTTTGTCGGTATTTCTGAGGCAATCAGGACCTTTAATGAAAATACAAAGGTTTGGTACTACAATATAATGATTTTCAAATTATTTATTTAAAAATGACGAAAATCCTTACCGGCGTAAACTCCTGCTGCACCTAGTTCCTCTTCGATTCGTAACAATTGATTGTACTTGGCAGTTCTTTCAGATCTTGCTGGAGCTCCAGTCTTGATTTGACCTGTACCTAATGCTACCACCAAATCAGCAATAAAAGTGTCCTCACTCTCACCGCTTCTGTGAGATACCATAACGCCCCAGTTATACTTTTTTGCTAATAAACAGGCATCAATAGATTCAGTAACAGTTCCGATTTGATTTACCTTCAACAACAAGCAACAAGCAGCATCTTTCTCAGCTGCGGTAACAATTCTTTTCGGGTTCGTAACAGTCAAGTCGTCAGCTACAATTTGAGCAGCTTCCTTTACACTTTTGTTCAACTTCGTGAATGACACAAAATCGTCTTGGTCAAATGGATCCTCAATGCTAATAACATTATACTTGTGAACAAATGTCTTGTATAATTCAACCAGTTCGTCAGGTTTTAAGAACTTAGACTTATCAGAATTCGGATTTTTGAAGTCTAGATCATACATACCATCCTTAAACATCTCAGACGCTGCTACATCCATTCCTAATCTAACCTTATCAGCATATCCCTTGGCTTCAATAGCTTTTTGAAGTAAGGCAAAGCAGTCGCCTGCAGATTCAACATTGGGAGCAAATCCACCTTCATCGCCAACAGAAGTAGCAGGTAAGCCGTACTCCTTTTTAATTAGGCCTTTTAAAGTGTGATAAACCTCGGTACCGATCTTCATTGCCTCAGTAAAAGAAGTTGCACCAACTGGTAGAATCATGAACTCCTGCATAGCTAACTTATTTCCGGCATGACTTCCACCATTAATCACATTGAAAGATGGTACTGGTAATCTAAAAGTAGTTGGAATCTTACCGTAGGCCAGCTCTGCCAAGTACTTAAACAATGGTAGTCCCTTAGCTGCTGCTCCAGCCCTAGACACAGCCATAGAAACGGCCAAGATAGCGTTAGCACCTAATTTGGTTTTGTTCTCTGTACCGTCCAATTTAATCATTAATGCGTCAATTTCCTTTTGCTTAGTGGCATCTTTACCGATTAACTCTTTTGCAATAATGTCTTTAACATTTTTTACTGCTTTTTGAACACCTTTGCCAACATAAGAATCACCTCCATCTCGTAGCTCACAAGCTTCATAAATTCCTGTTGATGCACCTGAAGGTACAATACTTCTAAAAGTTCCCTTTTCGGTGGTTACTTCAGCCTCTACAGTTGGATTTCCTCTTGAGTCAAATATTTGTCGTGCGTGTACTGCTTGTATCGTGGACATTGTTTTCTCCTGCTCGTTAAAAGTCCTGATTTCCAAGAAAATCGAGAATTTCCACAGAGAAACTAATGCAAGTTTCTCCGTTACAGTGATTGCTCACGCTTTCACTACCCTGAGGCGGGATTGAATAAGGATGCAGATACTTGATGTATATGTTCCTTGCTGCCATATGGTCTCTATCTATCTTCAAATGACACTTTGTACATGTGTAGGTTTCTAAATTGGTTTTCTTTAGAGTACCACACCTTGTAGATGTCTGACTAGTAAATGATTCATTGCATTCGACCATCGTCTTTCCTCTTTGCTTACACTTGAACTTCAAGCGTTCCTTGAATGCGTAATGGGACATCGTAGCCATGTTTCTTGCGACCTTACTCGACAAGCTACTTATGAGTTAACTAGTATTGAACGATGGCAACTATATAAGATCATACGTCTTGTATACTGTACCTGTTAGTTATTTATTTAGAATTGATTTACCATTTACGAAAAGGAAGAATATCTAGTATTTAAGCAATTAGAAAAATCTGGAAAAGTCTTAAAATGATACAAAATTGTACACAAATTCGCGATAAATGATTTATTCAAGAAAATAGCCAAGCTGCACATACACAATTTATAGTCTACATATGAGACATCAAATATAAAAACTGGACTAACATTCTGCAACAACTTTGAACATTATTTCAGCTTTATTAATTTTATGTATTTAAGAGGCGAGTGGACATTCAGCTAGTTGCGGAGTTGACGAGTATAAAAGGAAAATAAATATTCTGTACAGCTATTCTCTTACTCTTTCATCCAATCTTTATGTCAAATAAAATATCACTATTGCACTTCAAAGAAATAGATAAGAGCA
>JADGIF010000005.1:0-48303 GCA_018985225.1 Amoeboradix gromovi
CTCTATTTTATCTCTTGTACATGTCTTATTTACACAGTGGTCTCATCTTTTTCTTCATCGTAGACTTCTTTTTGGTACGTATATTTTGGTTGTTCTGTTGTATACTTTTTAATAAATTGAAGTGAGTAGCCATCTGTTCTAATATTAGTAATATCCACTTCAATTTTACCGTTGGTATAACTACAGGCTTGTTTAAACACTTCTGAAAAAGAACAATTCATCATTTTTACAAAAGATTTCAAATCCATGGCAATTATATTGTCTTTAAAAGCACCCAATGGATAGAAGTAACCCACTCGTACTAGAAATCCTTGTTCTAGTGCATTTAACCATATCATCTCTTTCTAGGCATTGAAAGACATCTAATCGTTCCATTTTTCGACCAATTTCTGAGTGTTGATGAATGTATACTGTAACTGCTAGTTATTTCTTTAGAATTGATCCACCATTTGTGAAAAGGAAGAATATCGAGTATTTAAGCTGTTGCGAAAATCTGGAATAATGATGAAATTATATAAAAATGCATAAAAATTCGCGATAAATGATTTATTCAAGAAAACAATCGAGCTGATTTAATATCATTTTGGGTGACTGCCCCCAGCTTGAAGAAATCAAGTCAAATGTTTCGACTTTTTATTGCAGTCTTTTATAGATTTCTTGGTTATATTTATCCTCCACATCATCGTTATTATCTGATTCTGATAAATTATCTTCACCTTCAAGTTCTTCATACTGAGAAAATATCCATCTACATACATCAATATAGGATCCAGCGGTTATTCTTGCATTATTAAGTTCTCTAAAACTATGCTGATCTTGTTCTGCACGAGATTGACTCAGTTCAACAAATCTAGCAGGTTACTACACTCTCGTCTATAAAATGAGTAAAGGAAAACTATAGAATCTACGTATTCTTTTTTCATTTCTGAACACAAAACTTTTTTCGTTAGATCTAGAAAAAGTTCTCTTTCAAATAATTCAAATTTAGTTCTTTCTGTTAGCCAGTACATGTATAGATCTCCAAATCGGCTTCCCAAGGGTTCTGCACCTTTTATTGATAGCTAGCAAATACTTTATTTCATTCCGCCAATCTTTCCTGCCGTTTGTTCAAGATGAAAAAAGAATATAGAGTTATGATGCATTAAGAAAATTATAGTGAAGGCTATATATCCGGGTTATAGAATTCGTATACTCAAGATAAATATTTTATTAAGTTGAAATTGATGGGTGTATAACATTTACTTCGGTTCTCAAATTCTATCCCCAAACATCCATTCTTATCTTTTTGTTTTTGACCATGGTCTGTACTATCTTTTCGGAACTAGCTAGTGAAATATTGTTTTCTTCGCTAATAATAAGCTTGATTGTTTCCATAAACATTTTTACCATGTGTGAAGCGTCTCCACATAGGTAGAACACAGCGTCATCATCAAACAGCTGCAAAATCTCGGTCCTAAAGGTTGCCAGCACATCCCAACAATAGGCTCCAATTTTTTCATACCCTAATTTTTCACCAACTCTGACGATTTCTTTGGAACTGTAAATTCTGTTTGCATGAACTGCTCGAATGCTACAGCTAGATGATCTTGAATAGGCAACATAATACGGTATTTTCTTCATAGCAGTGATGCTTTCCAGTTCCTGTTGTAAAATCCATTCTTCTGATCCCCTACATCCTTGTATCAACAAGGCCTTCTGACCTGGTTTTAAATCCATCATGAACTGTAAATATGGCGCAACCCCAGTACCGGGTCCGATGAACACTAATGGAAATGAAGGATCGGCGGTAAACGTTGTAGCCGGCCAGGGGAATGCCAAAATCGGCTTATTTGTTATTGAGAGTTTGTTTCGCACTCTAGGATGAGCACATAAGCTATCAATATAGCCAGTAGCTAGCCCAACTCTATCTATATCTCCTGATTTAAAAGTTTCCAGATTAAACAAAAAGTCTACGCTATCATTGGCCTGATCAAACTTAACAACACTGTAATACCTTGGCTTGAGCACACCTAATAAAGAAAGTGAGTAAATAGGTGGATTACAGGAAGGTAATCCATTTAGGAAGTCTAGTAGATTTAAATTTAGACCTCTAATTCTTGCGAACTCTGAAGAGCCTTCTTTTGAAGTCAGATAAAGCAAAGCATTTTTTTCTTCCTCCTCCTTGCAGTATTCAGCGATAAGTCTTATGTAGCGCTTGGACGGAAATCTTAGATCTAATTTGTATCGCAAGAGATCATAAAGTGAAATCTCACCGTGTTCTGTATGCTGTATCACAGGATTAGAATCAAGACTATGTCCTAAGATTTTCAACAAATCTTTAGTTAAAAGTTCATCATTCGGAACAAAGATGCCAATAGAATCTCCAGCTTTATACTGATATCCATTGGATTTGATAGCAACTAAAATAGTTGTTTTAACTGAGTTATTCATTGTCAAGCATTTTCCACTAATAAGAAGATGGGTGGTTGCTTTTTTTAAGATATCATCAGTTGATTTTATCGAACTTTGGAAAGCCAATAGGCTAGTACAAGGAGATGCGTGATCTTTCACATTCCATTTAACATGCGCAGGTAGTCTAGAGGGTTTAAAGTCAGTTGAATCAATCTTGATTTGGAACAAAGCTGAACGGGTGCCCAAGTTAAAATCTCGAAGCTCTTCAAAAACAGGAGTAATTGCATCAACCGATGATGCCAACCTATATCTCTTAGATACATATTGTAAGAGTTCGTCTATCCAAGGGTCAACAAAACTTTCTAAACCAGTCGCATCATCTGCTAAAACGTTTCTAAAAACTGGAACGAGGTTCAAATCTTTAAAAAATTTGAGAGTTCTTTTCGCATTCCCATTAAAGTTAGTGTAATTAGTATCTCCAAGACCTAATAAGCAATACTCCAGTCCAGATAGCTTTTGTTCTTCTTGTTTCTTCAATTTTCTTAACCACTTGTAGAAGGGCAAGGAATGCTCCGGAGCATCACCATCTCCTGTTGAGCTAACAACGAACACATGGAACCCAACAAACTCTACACCCTCATACTTATCCAATGGATACACAACTGCATCAATATTCATAGCTTCCATCTCTTGGCAAATGTGTTTGGAAATATGCTCTGCAGTTCCTGTTTGGGATGCATAACCAATTGTTACTTGCGGCATCTTAATTTTAACGTTTTACAAGGATGACTATAAAATTTCAAATAAACCCCGTTTAAAACTCGAGATGCAAGCATTCAGATCTGCTAACTGGACATATTTGAAATATCTATCAACAGCATCTGAAGCATTAAGATCTGCATTAAAAGAAGAAGTAAAATCAAAAATAAGACATGAAAATGTGTTGAAAGTAGCAAAATGGGAAGGCGGGAAACAGGGTGTAAGTAAGTTAGCAAAATAAATGTATGGTTTACATCTTGTGCTTTTTATTTTGAATGTTTTTGTTCTTCAGCAGGGTGCAATTACGAGTTCAATGCCGAATATTTATGACATGTTTTGTAACTAGCGAACTGAGCTTAATTCGATGGCAATCTTAATGAAGCCTGAAATTATACAAATTAGCCATTGTGTTGCACCAGTCGATTAATATGGAAATGCGTGTTAAACAACATCAATGGATAAAAGATTTTGAGAAATAACGGAGACTAGAATGACAAAAGGAGTAAACCTTAACCGTTAATTGTGACCGTGACCATAAACTATAGAACAACCTTTCTTGCTAATCGATTAGGTCTAACCTTTTGAGACACTTGTTTTAAAAAGTTTGCCTTGTTTTTTAATCTCCCAAACACGGATTACATATGCAGGATGACAATGTCAATTCTGGTAAAGCGAGGTCGATCGTAGGTAAAATTAACATGACTGAAATGGGTTCTCGTGCCCAAGTCTTAACATCTCATCCAAAGTCTCAGTCGGTACGATTGCCACAACCTACAGGAAATATCCTCGACAATTGCATTCTTCAGTACAATCCAAAAACAGATATCCAACATCAATACTACTCACATTTACTCCAATATCTTTTGCAAAAGCTTGGAGATCTGCCTAGCAATGATCTTCATGAGTTGGCATATAACTTTATCAATTCCTTTGATACAACATATAAAGAAATATTTAATGATGATCTAAAGCATTATGAATCCATAAAGCAAATTATTCATTACTTACACGATGCTCCGGTAGACGTGCCTGAAGAAATGAATGTGGATGTCCTTCTTGATAATGAAAATGACAATAATCAAATTATAGCGGAACCTGTGAGTGATGAGGAAGATCATTCTGATATAGATATACAAGATTATGTAGATCACCTGAATTCCTTGCTATCTAATTTCAGTAGAGAAGTCCAGGAATCTACTTTTGAATTAATAAACAGATGCAGTGACAATCCAATGATGTTAGAAAAAGAGTTAATGCAGTTGTTTGAATTTGAACACACTGATATTGTCATGTTTATTCTAGAAAACCAGCTAATGTTACTAAGACAATTAAATTCAAACAAAAATGAGACCGACGACAAGTTGGAACCCACGCAAATTATAGCTTTTGATGACTACAAATTCAAAGATAGAGGGCATTTCCAAGCGAATAAGAATTGCAAGCTACCTCAAGGTAGCTTTAAAAGGCAGAGGCAGGGGTACGAAGAGATACATATTCCATTGTTTTCTAATGACAAGAAGAACGAACCGCTAATGCCTATCTCAGATTTACCCGAATGGTGTCAAATTTGCTTTAAAGGCGTTCAGCACTTGAATTTAATACAGTCACTGACTTTTAAGTCTTCCTTTAATTCAAATGACAACATGCTTGTTAGTGCACCAACGGGTGCTGGTAAAACCAACATTAGTTTGTTAGCAATGCTAAGACTGATAGGAAGCTTTAGGTCTAACAATAACATATCTAAAGAGGACTTTAAAATTATTTATGTTGCGCCTCTGAAAGCGTTGGTTCAAGAACTGGTGTTCAATTTTACCCAGAAATTAGCACCTCTAGGATTAGTAGTAAGTGAGTTAACTGGTGACGTTAATATGACAAGACAAGAAATGATGAATTCGAATTTGATTATTACTACTCCAGAGAAATGGGACGTAATTACTCGTAAAGGGATGGATGCAAGTACCATAAACACTGTTAAGCTGCTTATCGTTGACGAAATACATTTGCTGCATGATTCCAGAGGTCCTGTGTTAGAATCAATAATAGTACGATCATTTAATCATCCAATTAGAATTATAGGTCTAAGCGCTACATTGCCTAACTATAAGGACGTGGGTGCATTTCTGAAATGTCCCAGTAGCAACGTATACTATTTTGATCATTCTTATCGGCCTTGCCCCCTAAGTCAGGAGTTTATCGGAATAACTGAGCGCAGGTTTAAGAGACTAGAGCTGATAAATAACATATTGTATGAAAAGGTAATGGAAGACGCTGGAAAATATCAAGTTATTATATTCGTACATAGTCGTAAAGATACTCTGAAAACAGCTCAATTACTGCTGGAAATGTTTATTTCAAACAACACATTGGGCAAACTATTTAGTAACATCCAGGGCAGTATAAATGTACTCCAATCTATTTCCGATCAGTGCGAGAACAAGAAGTTGAAATCTATAATTCCCCATGGGTTCGGTATCCATCATGCTGGTTTAAGCAGGAATGATCGTACTTTAATTGAAGACCTGTTCGCCGATGGCCATTTGCAAGTCTTAGTCGCCACTTCTACCCTTGCTGTTGGCATTAACCTCCCTAGCCATACTTGCATTATCAAAGGCACCAAAGTTTATAATCCCTCTTTGGGTGAATATGAGGAAATCGGATTGTCTAGTGTTATTCAGATGATAGGAAGGGCTGGTAGACCTGGTTATGACGTATTTGGCAGGGGTGTCATTATTACTGAGTATCATGAATTGCCTTATTATCTCAGTATTCTGAATAGCCAGTTCCCTATTGAATCCCAGCTGTTTTTGCAAATTGAAAATGTCTTGAATGCTGAGATAGTGCTTGGTAACATTATGAATATCAATGATGCGTGTGAATATATTAAACAAACATATCTCTACACCAGAATGACAACTGATCCAGCTACTTACAAGCAATCTAAGAACATCGACGACATATTGTTATTTATCATCAACGTTGCTCATTCTGCTTTCAAACTACTGCATGATAATAAAATGATTATTTATTCATATCCCAATTGCTACTCCACTGAACTAGGCTTAATTGCTTCATATTACTATATCAGCATGTCCAACATGTCTGTCTATTATAATCAAATCAAGTCTCATTTTAACATTCCTCAGCTACTACAGGTATTTGCAAATAGTGGCGAGTTCAAGTATATTCCTGTCCGAAAAGAGGAAGAACTAGAATTAAAAAGGTTATCAGGTATTGTTCCTATCCCAGTTCCTACAGATAGCAATTCGTCAAACTCAAATAAAATCATCATACTTTTGCAATGTTACATTTCCAACCACTCGCTATCTGGATTTGCTATTCAATCTGATTTAACGTTTATCGCGCAATCCGCCACTAGATTATTCAAGTGCATGTCTGAAATCTGTTTGTATTTCAAATGGTACAGCCCATTTGTCAGCGCAATGAATTTGTATAAAATGACTTTGAATCATTCGTGGGATTTATTTCCATTAAACCAGATTCACTATTTACCCAATGCAGCAGTTAATAAACTAAATAATACCAGCATCAACAGACTGTTACGATTGAATGTTGCTCAACTGAAAGAGCTTACAAACGATGCAAATATCGTTTATTCTGCATTGCAGTCCTTGCCCAAATATATCGTTGAAACTAAGCTGTTGCCTCTAACTACTAACTGGTATAAACTATTCTTGACCATTCAAAATGATTTCAAGCACGACCCATCTATCCATCTGCCCATTGAGTATATTAACCTGATAGTAACTGATTCGTTGGGTACTAAAATCATTACAAGCTCTGAAATCTCAATCAAATCCAATGATACCGATTCTCTGATTACTAGCATGGTATTTCAGTTAGACTACACGCCTTCAATCCTTTTGCTGCATTGCATTTCTAACAGGTGGTTTAATATTCAGTCACCGAGTATTGTGCAATACAACATTAGACCCAGTTTATCACTTGATCCTATGGCTACAGTTAATGACAGTGAGATGCAGAAGCTGCTGTCTTTCCATGTAGCTCAGCCATTTAGCAAGATATTGGCCGTTCCATTGATTTACCATTATTCAATCATAGATATGCTAAGTGAATTGTACAGTGACTTAATTATAGTAATGCCTGTAGAGATGATCGGATTAGTAGATAGATACAAGAATAGTGCAGCTGTAAAAGTATACACTGTGCAGGAGTATTTGCAAGGTATAAACACCAGCTGTACCGACACTAAGCACCTTGTAGCAATGCATGTACAGAACCTGTCTGCCGATTATGAAGTACTGCTGATGCATGCGTCTACTTTAAGCAGCGTTACACTGCTAAGCACTCCAAATCCTAATTACAGAGACTATTGTAGTTTGTTAAAAAGCGATCCTAAATATTCATTAAACTCGTGTAACTCAACAGCAATTAATCATTTAAAACGTATTAAAAACTACACTCATGGATTAATAGTGCATGAACATCCTTTGGAACTTGCAAAGCTGTTGATCGGAAGTAATGTTCATACAGATGCTGACTTTGATTCATCCATAAATCTTTGCAGCTCTAGTATAATTAACAAGTGCATAAACCACAATACACTAGTAATGGACCCATTAATGATTAGATCAGACTTGTTGATAATTTACAACCTTATTATCACCACTAATACTGATGACATATATGTTGTAGTGCATCCTCACTTTACTTATGCGCTGTTTGTATCGTTCGATCATGTCGTGGTTGATTTGCCGGTCTTTGATGCAATGCTTGTCAACAGAATGCAGCATTACAGCAGCAATATGACTGTAATTGGTAATAAACAGCATGTGGACAAAGCATTGCTAGGCTATCCAGTAGAGAGTAGATTGCATCTAAATGCTGCGAGCTTACTGCGAACAGTAAATGCGAATGATGAGATATCAGTCGATTTGCTGGTTCAAACATTGAAGGGATCTTTCCTAGCGGCTAGACTACATAGGAACATGTACTATTACTGCGAAAATGTTAACGTATTTATTAGTGACCTAATTGATGATTTAATAAGAGACATGACGGAACTAGAGCTAATTAAAGACAACAAGTTAACAGCGTTAGGAATGATAATGAATAGCTACTCTTTATCATTTAATGACATGGACATACTAGTCATGAATGTAAATAATGGGATAAACAGGTCTGACATGCTAGATATAATATGCAATATGGATTACAGTGATGTCGATTATAGCAGTAGCAAAGTAAAAGGACTCTTGAATAAGCATATGAATAACATCCCATGTACTGCTGACACGTTGATGATATTGTACCACATAGAAAACAAGATACATGGACTGATAAGCGTGGCGAATTTCAAAGGCTTGTTAAGCGTTATGATTAGTGCCATAGAATTAATGCAAATGATTACGCAACAAGTAAACAATAGCAGTGCTGCTATTCAGCAACTGCCGTACTATGAGAAAATGAGACTAGATGGCATAAGCAGTGTCTACGATCTAATGGAGCTAGAAGACGACTCAAGAGACTTGGTACTCGAGGAGCTCAGCGATTTAGAAAAGAGCAGTGTTGCCTATTTTGTGAACCACTATCCCAACATTGAAGTTTATATTACAAAAAAAGCCGCTGACATTGAAGTGAGTCTGGAAAGCGATGATTCTACCAAAATCAATCTAAGCGAGTACTTTGAAAAGTACAATAGGTGGTGGATAATAGTGGGAAATGGAAATGAGATAATGCACGTGGAATTGGTTAAAATCCTTGATAACAACACCTTGGTGAAAATACCAATAATGAGTGGTAAATTGTACCTCATGTGCGACGGCTACATAGGATGCGATCAGGTGTACGATGTTTAATTAATAAATAGATTTCAATTAACAAAACGTGAGGTATTAGGCTAAATATATTTATTCATTTAATCGGATTTGAGGCGACTACCAGATGCCATATAATATGTGTTGGGGGCCGCTGAGGACAGCAGCTGAATCCCAATAATAAAAGCCACGATGAGACCAATTAATGTGAAAATAAAGAATGAAAAAGAAGAAGAAACGTCAATAAAATCATCATTTGCAGATTTGGAATCATCGCTGTCACGCTTTACAAGAGATATAGAGGGACGCAACAATATATTGTTGCGCGAGTCAAAAGAAGAATCAGAATCAATATTGACAATTACAACCTTTTTTCCAAGACCAAATTGTTTGGGACTAACTTTAGGAGAATGGTCTTGATGTAGTATTGGAATGTTGTACTTGTCGGCTAGATTAATAGTAACCTCCAAGAAATCATCTACTGCAAACGGAGCTTGAATACCTTTTGATGTTGGCTTTTCGGAATAGTATATTACCAAAACGCTAGAATCAGGACCCTTGCAATTGTTATTTTGGAAGAAGGCGCCATAGTAGCAAAGCACTTGTTTCCATGAAATATTGGAATTGGGGATAACAAACTGCATAGGTTAGAAAAATTTATTTTATTTGAATTGCACTCATTAAGTTCTTTCTTCTTTCCAACTGGCGCAGATTCTTTCGGCCTTCTAAATATTCCTTGTAAGATATTATACTGCCCCAAGCTAATCCATTTAAAAATGGGGATCCTATTATATTAAACAACTCGGACATGTTCTGAAAAGCAAACTAGGAGAAATTGCGGGATGGAGAGTTCTACCTATTTGAGATATTTTTATAAATTTTATTTAGTTTTTGTAAAATACCCACTTCAGGGTCGTTTCTCGCCATCGATTGGGCCAGGTGGCTGTTGTCGCTGCTACCAAAATAAACTATGACCTCCTTAACGATTGTCCTAGTCTCCCAGAAAGTCAAGAGTTACCACTGAGAAACTGATTAAGACTTTGAGGTCCATGATAAGAAAGTGTGTCAAGCGTAGACAACTATAAAACTATAGAAAGATGATCAGTTGAGAAGTGAAGTTCGTGAAATCACTATAGATGGTTTATTGAAACAGCATAACCTGCTTTAGCATCAACAATACGAAATAGGTTTGTTCTTTGTAACCTAAAATAACTAGTGATTGCAAACGCATCATATTTTTCCGTTGTTGAAGTATTTATTAGGTGTTTCTTTAGAAGTGGAGCCATTCGACCGATGAAAAAAAATAAGATAGAGTTTTATGCAGATGAAAGTGTCTGCAAAAAGAAGCATAGGCACAATATAGCCATGTAATCGTGATAAATGGTTAATTCAGTTGAAGTCGATAGCCGGTTAACAGTGTACTCATCGATTAGTTAGTGTATAATCTCACAGTATGGCATTGTGAGTCCTAAACATCTAAGGGCATTAAATATACTTACTAAGACACTTTTATGAAATTAATTTATTTTGTTCCTTTTATGGTAGCCGATATCGTCTTTTTATTCAGCTCAAGTGATGGCAGTATACTTCCAGACACAGCTAATATACACGCTAATAATATGATAACAATATAGAACTCTAAAAGGAAACTAAAAGCCCATGGCAGCTCCAGGAATACGTTGCTTTGTAAACAAAAAAACACTCCTGTTAGACTTCCAATCAGCGTTCCAAGTGCTGCACTACTTAATACGATACTCATTGATTCATAGACATACACTCTCACAAGTATTGCCTTTGTAAAGCCTAATGATCTAAGCACCCCATACTCCCAGCTGTTATCCTTGACATTTGATTCAAAAGAGATGATTAACACAAAAAAACAAAGTATTATTGCTCCTATGCTGACACTATTCAGAGTGAAATTGCCTTTAGTTTTCGTATCCTGTGTGTTCTTTATCGCAGCCCTAGCATCATTTATTATAATATCTTGATTTAGTATAGTGTTCAACTCGTTCATAAATGATTCTATTTGCAAATTACTTGCATCTTGGCTTAACTTAATAAAGCAGTCCTTTAATGGCAAATCTGTTTTTGACAAAACTGTTACGTTTGTGTTTGCTACAGTATCAACTGTTGAAAGCAGTGATTTAAAATCATCCATTTTCACTAGCATAGTTGCAGATTTGGTGAATGATGATATGTCTGGAAAGCCGCTCATTTTAGAGACAGTAGCCACAGGCTTTACAATAAATCGAGAAGTCACTGTGTTTATATCACTAACAGGTAATATACACTTAAATTCTTAATCACAATATCAGTAATTACTCTATCGATACTAACGTTGGTCAACGCTAAACTACCTGAAGAAATGGTGTTCTTTACAACATAATAGAAAGCGCTTTTATCTAGCAGCACAACATTGCCAAGAGCATTAGCATACTTTCCATTAGTATTAGATATTGCATCTATTATTTGGAAAGAAACGTTTGTTTGATCGAAGTTGTTCAAAAAAGTATTTGGAAGGATCAAATTAGTTTTTCCATTATCATTTGAAAGGGCAAAGCCTACATTGAGAGAATTGACCACGAAAATAGTGCTCTCGGGAAGCGGATTACCGTTGAGAGGTTTCTTAATTGTGCTTCGAGTCTGGTTCGGTGATTGGAAAGACGTCAGGTTGAGAATTATATCTTTCTACAGAGTGTGTCCCCCCATCTCGACGTATTTAACTCAACATTTCAAATTTTTCATAACCACTCTTGAATCAGTTAATCACTTTGTTTTGTAATTACCGTGAGGAAACAGTGACTGAGAAATAATTTCTTGGGATCAAATGAAAAATCGTTACCTTATATCAAGGAATAAAAACGCAATACCTGTTTATACTATTTTACTGAAATATTCATCTGCAGTTGTGAATATCAAATATTAAAATATCTGATGCACCAACATCTAATAATTTGTCCATAATATCACCTTGTTTTTCTTGATCTATCATAACGCTAACAGACACCCATTCTTCATTTTCCAAAGGACTTACCGTAGGTGCTTTTCTTCCAGGAGTAATCAATTTGGCATCCCTTAGACTACTTCTAGGTACATTATAAGTGCAGTAAACATGTTTTTTAGCGTCAATAACACCCTGAATTCTACCAGTTATTGTTTTAAACAGATCTTTAAAAGGGTTATTAGGGTTTGCAATCAAAACACATTCTGACGAATGAATCGTATGCAGCTCTTTTAAACCGGCTGCCTTCATTGTATCACCACTCTCTACCAAATCGCAAACCGCGTCGGCTAGACCTAACTGACAAGCTATTTCAACAGACCCACTAACGTAAGAACAATTGATTTCAAGCCTTAGTTTATTTTTAAAATAATCCTTCACTGTATTGGGAAAAGACGAAACAATTTTTTTTTCATTTAAGTCTTCTATCTTCATTTTAGATCCTTCAGGAACTTGGACTACTAATCTACATTTGCCAAACCCTAGTCTTAGTTCTTCGGTCACTTTATTTCTAACCTGGCTTTCTAGTACCATATCTGACCCAGTTATTCCAGCGTGAATGCTTCCATCGGCAACATATATAGGAATGTCTTTGGCAGGCAAAAATATCAATGCAATTGGTAAGTTAGTACAATACGCAATATCTAATCGGTTCTTCTTCGAAAATTTAATATCAGCACCTTTCAGCATATCCATACAAGTATCATATAATCTTCCTTTCTTTGGTATAGCAATCTTCAACTTGTCGTCAAAATTGAAAGTCATGAGGGGAGAAGTAGCAATCAGAAACTCTGAAAAATGGATGCAATTATAAGTCGGGGATACTCCCTTCGAGACCGTGTTGTATACGGTGCTCGTTCAAGCACCCTACCAAACGAGGTTTTTACCTACAGTGAATAAATATGCAAGACAATATTCATGTTGGGGCAGCAATTATATGTCTACTAAAACCTGTCTAGTTGTTACTTCTTCCGACATCGTTTTCTCTGACACTGCTAGATGTTTAAAAACATGATTCTTCGAGCCATGTTTCCAAATAAACTGATTTCTCTTTTATTTCTTTCGCTTATTACTATTGGAGCCTAATTTATAACTCGTGTCTTGCCTGATCGTGATTCATTCCTGGTTATCATATATTTTGCCGTATTCAAAGTAAAATTACGGCTTTGTAAATATGACAGTTATACTACTTTTAACATCGCATTATTGTAAATTTTATAGACGGGTCTCAGTTAGCTATGTAAAACACTCGCAGATCGTGTTCCCAGTCATAAATTTCAGCCATACTCGTAAATTCTGCAATAATATAAAGGCTTAATGACATTAAATCAAAATTTGCAGGCTTTAAAGCCGAGTTCATATCTAACAGTAGAGACATCAAATATAAAAACTGGACTAACTTTCTATAACAACTTGGAACATTATTTCAGCTTTATTAGTTTTATGGATTTAAGAGGCGAGTGGACATTCAGCTAGTTGACGAGTATAAAAGGAAAATAAACAACTTTTTGTATCGAAATTTCAAAAATAAATATTCTGTACAGCTATTCTCTTACTCTTTCATCCAATCTTTATTTCAAATAAACCTCTGATTCATAATAGGGTATATTTTCATTTAATCTTGCCCGTAAATAGAGACCCTTCCTAATAAAGTTATGGCCAAGAGAATGCAAAAGCTTTCATACACCAGCAAATCAAAGAAATGTAGTGTCTGTGAGAATGAAATAGACAAGAGTAATGATGTTAGTATAACATTACAAAATGACTCTAGAAAAGAATGCCGTCTCGGAAAATTGGTATAATAGAAGATCTTTTATTAATGAGAGCATTTCCTCCGTATGGTGCACCTTTAAAAACGACTTAGTCTAGTTTTTATATTTGGTGTCCCAAGCGATCCAAAATCCGAACTCTCTCGTTAAAAGTCCAGATTTCCGAGAAAATCGAGAATTTCCACAGAGAAACTAATGCTAGATCTCCGTTAGAGTGATCGCCCACGCTTTCACTACCCTGAGGCGGGATTGAATAAGGATGCAGACACTTGATGTATATATTCCTTGCTGCCATATGGTCTCTATCTCCTAATGACACTTTGTACAAGTGTAGGTGTCTCAATTGGTTTTCTTTAGAGTACCACGCCTTGTACATGTCTGACTAGTAAATGATTCATTGCATTCGACCATCGTCTTTCCTCTTTGCTTACACTTGAATTTTAAGCGTTGCTTGAATGCGTAATGGGACATCGTAGCCATGTTTCTTCCGAATTGCTCAACAATCTACTTATCATTTGACTAGTATTGAACGATGATGAGAATATAAGATCATATGTCTTTGTATGCTGTACCTGCTAGTTATTTCTTTACAATTGATTTACCGTTTGTGAAAATGAAGAATGTCGAGTATTTGAGCTATTAGAAAAATCTGGAAAAGTCTTGAAATTATACAAAAATACATACAAATTCGCGATAAATGATTTATTCAAGAAAACAATCGAGCTAGCCACTTTGATTTACCACTTTTATTTCTAGAATTCGCGAACACTATTTCGTGTAAGAGTCACTCGTAAGATACATCATGCTTTCTCTCTTCTTTCAGTGTCCTTTTTAATGGTATTACTTGCTCTATAACTGACTTCTTTTTCTTCCATATAAAATGGTCAAAAGGTATAATTTTCCTTAGTTTTTGCACCGTCATTAACCATTTTGGATCTATAAATTCTTCTATTTTGTACGCTTGACCAAGCTTTTCTAATTGCTCTAATACTACATAATCTGCATCTTTTATACTTGTTAAACTAGCTCCTAGTCCTAAGGCAATCTCTTTGTATCGCTCATCAGGTACGTGTAGCTTCATTGATTGTAATATATTATTGTTTTCTTGCTCTGCAGTAATATTCTCTAACTTTTCATTTTTAACCAAAAATGGCACAATATCGACAAATTTTCCCATACTCACACAGCGAAGTAGCCATTCTTTTGTTGCTATAGGTATGTTGTACTTAGTACATGCTTTAATCTTCTCATTGTTGCCATCATAAGGTCTCGGGGCTATTAGGTAATTGACATTATTTGTAAATGTATCATCAAAACGACCGCCTAATATCCTTATTACCTGTTTAATAGTTAGCCTGTATCTTATGTCATAGCCAGTTACAGTAAAAACTTTATTATCAAATTCCACTAGTGGCAATACGTGTTTAAACGGTTTATACTGAATATCGTCGTATTTTCCCAACTCAAATTGCGCATCTGCCCTATAATCCGAATATGCATCGGTAAACCAAGTCTCATTAACTACGTGAACAAGATTATCATCCCCTGATTTCAATAAGAACTTCTTTGATGATAATAAATAGGGCAATTTCGAGGACCAAATAATAATCCAGTTGAACTTAAGCTCTTTGAGAAACTTCAGTAAAACTCTCATGTTATACTCTTGATTCTCTTTGATATTCGACCATGGCCTAGGTAGTTCTTGCAGAGCAAAACAATGCCCACCCATTTTTAAAATGTTAGATCTATATTTGCGACGAGTATCTACTTCAAAACCACAAAGCACGAATGCCAATGTGTCAAATATACCTGGTGACTTTGGAGTCATTAGTGTGTTCTGAATCGGAGTCACCGAGAGACAGGAGTCTTCATCCATAAATGCGGATATTCGGTTCTCGGAATGTTGCTCAAGAGATCGAGAAGCAAGAAGATCGATAGCATGGTCCATATCTCTGCCTTTGTGCTCATTGTTTAAATTATAAGCAGTTATAGAAACATCTGTCGAAGAAGATTTCTTAGTTGCAGACTCTGTGTGTGGAATAACAATTTCACCATCATCTACACAGTATTCTGTGCCAGGCAAATCCAAAATACAGTTGTATATTATGCACAACTTAACCCATTTCTCGTTGTACATTGAAATTTCAGGGTGATCACTAATATGAAAAGTGGACGCTGAAGAACTTACTATGCTTCCCTGCGCGTACAATATAAGCTCTTCAAGAGTTGCATTGGGCTCCTCTAAAGAGAATGATTTGTCTTTAAATAAAAAAATTGAATAGAAATCTTGATCGTACATTTTGGAATTAACAGGCTGCAATCGCTTTTGAGATAAGCAATCAACAAGCCATCTGGTTCCGCATACATTAACCTTGTATTTCTTACCAATAAGCTTCTTTTTTGAGGGTCGTAGATCCAGCATGACAATATGGCTATTGTAAAATGATAAAGATTCTGTAATCTTAGCACCTAAACAATAAGCAAGTAACATCCATTCGGATCTACCTGCACCGCATGGCGTGAGAGTGCACCTTGCTAGCGGCAAATCACTGGAAAATATTGACATTTTAGTATCAAAAAATAATTTTAGCTTCAACATTAATTGGAGCCAAAATTTTGTACCTTACTGTCCAGAATCTGTCGAGTGTTATTACGAGGTTAAATTCCAATGAAAATAATTTTTTAAACATTTTTGAAAATTACTTAATTGATGCTTGAAGATTTAATAGAAGCAAGTTTTGAAGAAAAGGAAATTAAAATCGAAAGAAGGCTACATATACCAGTGACAGATTACCAAGAATTTGCAGCAGGTGGTAAATATATTAGTCTGGATAAATTATTAAACTTGCATAGAATTCCTGCTGTAAATTGGTACACCGTTGGAGTAGTCCAGATAATTGAAAAATCTTCTTTTGAGCTTTCAGATATGAAAGGCCTAAGTATCAAATGCATCAACCATATTGAGCCAGTTAACGAGGGTGATGTTGTTGCCGTGTCTAATCCAATCTGGAGACAAAATCTCATGATTCAAGAAAAAGGAAATATACACTATATCGGTAAGACTGGAGCCATACGCTGCAGGCAATGTAAAAGACTAACTATAGATGTGCTTTGTTCTGTGCATTTGCGAGAATCCATCCAGGATCGCAAAAATGAACGGCAGAATGTTAAAACTTCAAGCTCAGTATTCCAATTTGAAAAAAAAGAGTTTAAAAAGCCAGAAATTCTTGATAAGTCAACCGAAGATTTCTTTGATTACATTTCCAAGAAGAATGACAGAGTTTCAAATCTACTAAAAAGACAAACGAGAGTTCAATCTCCAAAGAATTATTCTAATCCCATGTTGAAGCAAACTGCTTTTTACAAGATTCAGGAGAAAAAGAACTCTGCTAAAGCTGTTGATTTAAGTTCTGAGCTTTTGATTGATTTCGACGAATAAAAGAATACGGTTACACCAATTTAATTTTTTCATTCATAAATATATTCTTCTACATCATCAGACCAACTAGGTAAAAAATACACAAAAGGCAAATTATATTCCGGTGACTTGGCAATAATTTGTTAACAATTTCTCTTCTTTATTTGCCTCTCTATGAGTTTAGGACTGTTTTAGCCGGAAAATATATATCAATCCGAGACTGCACTATAGCAGGCTTGTTATCTTCAACGAGTGGCTCATTTCCAACCTTCAAAACTTAAACCGGTTTAAACACCTAATGAAAGAGCAAGTCGAGGAGCATCCCATCCTGAAGGACCGTAATTGCATGGATACCACATCCTTGGAGCATTTGCAAGAGCAATTAAAGGAGTTCTTCAAGCTCACAAGATAAATTACTATGTGAGTCAAAGCAATGATTTCAGTTGCCTGTCGTTTTGTACATTATGGCAGAATACTCCGCAGAAAGCAACATATGCTGGAAACTTATCTGAAGATATGATCCAAAGTGATAAAAGCATTGCGCTAAATGTGAACACCTGCCGGAGAAGGAATAGATCATAGATCAATCGATGCTCCAAACTGCTAGCCTCTCAAGAATCTTCAAGGATGACCCGTCTCTGTAGTACAAGTCAAGAAGCCAAGAACCTCAAGTAAGCCATACATAGAAGTAGGCTCAAGGTACTTTATGAGTATTTAAGCGGTAAATCACAAGAAAATGGCGCAATGGACACAATAAATTTGATATGTGGATTCTTTTCTGTTGATACCAATCGCAGCCATAACACACCATTCTCCGTTAGACGTTGAAAACAGATCGTTAACTAAGACATGCTAGACTTCTGAACTTGATTGAATTAGGTATATGCAGCTGAATATGGCTCTAGATCAGGTCTTGCTCATCTTCTTGGATATTAGTAAGCGCACATGATTGCTTCCTAAGCCGAGAGTTATCAGTGACTTATTCAAGTATACTATGATTTATGCCACTATACAGTTTCTGTATTGTTCATCACCAATTTTTTCAGTATGAATAATGCATTCTCGCTGAGATAAGATCAAAGATCTGAACTCGTAAATAAAATAAAGCGTACTGCCTGGATTCTTTACACAAGCACCTACTAAGAAAAACAGTTTATACAATAAAAGATTTGCTCAAAGTGATTTACTGTTTCTTATTTAAAATGTAGAGTATATCGCATTAGAGGCTTTGCTGCTATCAGTGCCCTTGCCCAATTTTGATAAAAGCGTTCTTCGGAATGGCGCAAAGTGCAAGACTGTAAATAATAATAAAGTGCTTGCAAAGAATCTCACAATCACAGAAAAGGTGATATCCCAGAGCTTGGGAGTATAATATTTTGCAACTTTGTCTACCGATTGAACTGTAAAAACACTAGTTGCTTTCGTATGCTCATATGACAATATTGTTGAGTTGATAGTAGCCGACCTTCTTCTCAAACTTTTCTTTGACTCCAACAAAACCTCTAAAGTACTGTCATAAAGAGTAGTGTCAAGTTCAAGGCTTTTTCCAATGTTTGTCACATCTTCAGTAGCTTCACTTTGGGGGACTGAATTGGCGTACGTTTTAGATAATGATTTCTTAATCTCTGCTAAAGTAGAGCTGGTCGCATTCTCAGCAGAAGCAATATAAAAATCGAGAGTAGTGACAAACACTACAGTAGATTCAGTGGATTCCGTAGATTCCGTAGATTCCGTTGATTCAGTAGATTCCGTAGATTCCGTAGATTCAGTAGAAACGATAGAAGAAATATAAGCAACAGTACTGGTAGAAACTGGCGCACTAAAGAGATTATCTTTGACACACTTTGCAAAATCATTGCTGTTCGTAGACTTCAAAAGTGGATTTTCTGAGATGTTGCAAGCTACTAAATTACTGGTGCTGTTGAAAAAGATGTCGGTGATAGAGTTGTTCTGAACATACAAATACTCAGGATTCAACAACCATAGCGTGCCGCTAAAGTTGTTATCATATAGAATCAACGACTTAATGGCAGAAGGAATGCTTGGAAGGTCTCCAGTGAAAGTATTGACAGATAAATCCAAGTAAGTCATGTTGACAGGTATTGCGAAGAGTAGACCAGAGAGCTGATTGTATCCGACATCAAAAGTTTCCATAGAGATAGGCAAAGTCGATGGGAGAGTGCCTGTCAAGGAATTATGACTGATGTTGAGAAAAGATAAGCCTGTTGGCAGAGTGGCTGGAAAATAACCAGTGATGCCGTTCATTTCCAACTTCAATGTCGTGAGTAAGTCAGGTATACTGGCACTCTGTATTACACCATTTAAACCATAGCCTTTCCAGTTGATCTGCACTACACGACCTGAAGAGCCCTGGTCACATGTGACTCCGGAAGCAACACAGCAGTTGCCATAAATCACCCCCATGTTGCTAGGATTCACCTCTTGCATCCGCAATGCTCTGGCTAGGTCTATCACTTTTGGACAATCGGTGGAGATAGAGTAAGCACCATTCTTATTACATTTTGCAAGGGTTGGTGAGCTTATCTGTGCTAGTATAGGGTTGCTGGACAAATCACAGTCAAACCAAGGGTTGGTGTCGGTACCAATGACAACGCTGGTTACGTAGGTACCTGGCATATGTATTAGCTTTGGTGCAGCCAAATATAATGTGCCATTGAACCTGTTGGTTGGATAAGCATAGTTCAAATAAACTTCTGAAATGCCGCTCGGAAAAGCTGGCAATGGTCCCGTCAAGTAGTTTCTATGCACTTCAAAGAACTGTAATCCAGCTGGAAGGGTTTTTGGCAACCAGCCAGTTAAAAGGTTATTCCTTATATAGTACGCGTAGATATTAGGAGGTAGAGTCTGGTGCATCTGACCAGTCAATGAATTTATGATGCAGCTGAATGTAACAGTGCTGGTAGGAAGAGTAGGGTACATATTACCACTTAAAGAGTTAAAACTGAGGTTTATAGTTTGCAGCGAGTCAGGCAACATCGGGATTCCCCCAGTTATTGAGTTTGAGGACAAATCTAACACTGTTAGCGCGTTTGGGACTGCTGTCCCCAAGATAGTTCCATCTAATCCCCAACCTGACCAGGTTATCTGAGCTACGCGCCCACTTACACATGTCACACCGTTTGCAGTGCAGCAATCAGAGTTTATGAGTGCCATGACAGCAGGCTGCTTTGTATTTACGTGCAGTCCCGTGGCAAGGTTGATGACATTTGGACAGTCAACCGATACGGCGAAGGTTGTTTTTACGAACCAAATCATCAATAACATCCAAAGAGAAGTCATCGCGCTCGTGTTTGACATTCTTTGTTTTATATTTAGGCCGTTGGCAGATTCGAATTATGTTCTGACACTAAAAAGAACCGCTGCCCAAATAATTGGAAATGGAAGATAGAGGAGCACGATTGCATCATGAAATCGCAATATCATTTTTTCGTTCATGCTCTTCCTACGGTTGATGCTGTAATAGCAATCTTGTGACACAAATATACTGAGATCCAGGAACGAGCTTGAAGCATAAATATGAGCCTAATATTAAAACCTGCTATTAAGCTTTGAATTCAATATATTTAACATTTGTATGGATTCACGCTCGTTGGAAATTTACCATAAGATTTACTTAATTTGAGTTTCATTCCTCATGGATCTAGCACGCCTCGTGAAAAGTCCTGATGAGCTGTAGATGCACATATCTCTAGTAAAATAGCTAGGAACCTGCTGTACTAATGTCAAGTAAATTTATTGTACAGTCCAATAGAATTCTGTTGCTGAAACTTCCATTCAGTTAATGTCCAGATTAGACTTCATAGAGCTCTTGCTTGATATTGTGATCTTAAAAGTCGGTATAGGAAATAGCTCCGTCAGTTAAAAGACCTGGGTTAGCTATTCATTCTTCACCTAATGTTGACTTCCACGGTGAAATGAATAGACAATCTTAGGTCTTGGCGTACTGCAAAAAGGATGCGAAATGTCATAAATATGTCAATGAACTAAGCTTTTATCAAAAAATTTGATTTTAGGTCAAGACGAGGAAATTTATTCTAATTCTCCTTCAAATGCCATTAGTTGAACAAAAACATAAACGGCGTAAAATTCACTTCCCGTGGTTTAATTTGATCAGCGCGATGATAGGCACCACATCTGTTAATTATATGCTGGTGTTTGTGTACAAATTACACTGGATGGTTGATAATGTGCATTAATGCAGTGGTTAGAAAGACTACTCAATTCTTAGCATGGCTTCTCTAGATTTCTTTCCATGCCCTCCAGGTATTCATTGCATAATAGATGGTGTAGCGGGTTTCATATTGTGCATGTGTATGTCTCCAAATTGGTTTTATTAGTAAACCGTTCATAGTATTCTAGAAATGTCTTTCCTCTTTATTAGCACTCCATATATTTGTGCACCATCTGAATATCTTGTTTTATGAAGTTTGAAACGTTTAGAATGCGATTATTGGAGCGATGTATCTCGTTTAATCACGAATGCGTCATGCGATCCAAAACACAATAAAAATAATTAGCAAGTTTATTTTAACCCTAAATCTTGTGCTACCAGCTTTGAGCAAATTGAATGATACCTGTTTCTAGCCAGCTCAAATGTCGCCTTAGCTTCGGACGGGTAATTCTTGTTATATACGCGATACAACGGCCTTACGTACTTCATTCTTCCTTGATTTAACAAGAATGAATTCGCTAATGGTAACACTTGATCATATTTATGCTTCAAACACAATTTAATAAATCTGTACTGCAGTTCCAAATTAGCTGGTGGTTTCTCTACATAATTGAATTGAGCGCTAAACAATTTCACAAATTCTATATTCAATGGCCTGTCAATCAACACATCCATCAAATAGATTTGTTGATCTATAGACAATCCTTCAAATCCTTCCAATGTTGATGGCAATTGAACCCACTTGTTAACTAGCTCTGTGACCTGGTTAAACAATGTTAATCCAAATGAAGCTTTTACTGGCGGTAAGCCTTGATCATTAAACCAACTGTTGAAATCCACGGCATTTATCAACTCTAATTTGTGGCTTGCCTTTTCGCTAGTCCAAATGATCAAAAAATCCTTCCAGTCCTGTGCGCTTAACGATTTATATTTGAAATTGTTGATATATTCCTTGGAGTACTTCTCGAATAGGTCGTATCCTAATATGGTTTCAATGTGGTACAACAATTGAAAACCTTTTTCATATGGAACTGAGCTAAATGCGTCATCGGGATCAATTCCACTTAATTTGGGACAAAGTTTTGTATATTCAAGCTCATTTGATTCAGTGTATCGGTTAATACTCTCTTTCATATCATGGTCACCCTGCAATGCCGCAAATTGACGCACATCCTCACCATGAAGTTTTCGAAGAATCGCCCGCTCGAGCCACACTGTCCATCCTTCATTTAGAAAGAAAGATTCCCAAGAATGATTTGTAACTAGGTTTCCAGTCCAACTATGCGCAATTTCATGAGCAACAACATCAGTGAGAGATCTATCACCTGCAATTAGTGAAGGAGTAACAAATGTAAGATTAGGATTTTCCATACCTAAATTAGAAATCAATACCTCCGAACGGGAATGAAAACGGTAAAACCAAGATATCGTACAAACCCCAGGCGTATGGAGTCAATATATCCTCTGCGGCTTTAATGAACTTTTCAGTTTCTGCAAATTCATATGCACATTTATCGATAAGTTCCGGTTCAGAATAAACATTACTGCGGGGACCAATTGGTCTAGAAACTAAGTTTCCAACTGCCAAGGCTAATAAGTAACTGGGAATTGGAATAGATTGCTCAAAACTTGTAATTTGTTTGTCTTCCAGCTTTTCAGTTCGAATCTTTAAGGCTGACATTAAAGGAACAAGGAATTCATTACTGCAGTTCTTTTCAGTTACTTCAACTGTGGCGTAGTATTTGAATTTCAACTTTGGGGCATCAAAGCAAGGCAGTAGGGATCTAGCATGAATTGCTTGGCATTGTGTAAACAAATATTTTGTTTTAGACAATGTTTGATTCTTTGACAAAAACTTGGCAGCAGTACATTTGTCTGTCGTAGAATAAGTTATTTCGACTTTGTCTGTAGGTTCCTCAAAGTCAATCTGAAGTGGGGTGCCTAGAGCATGATGAGTTTCTAGCATACTGAATTTGCCGTTAGTGCTTTCAATCTTCAGAAAACTGGTATCGAGCGTAACACTCTTGGTAGGTTCGGATAGCAACCATGTACATTTTCCATGAATAGTGTTAGTTTCAAAATCAACCTTGATTGCCCATGTTAAATGAGATGGAATCGCATTAGAAAAAGAGCAAGGATCTACCATGTGGGAAAAACTCTTCAAACTTTTAAAACAAATGTCTCAAAATGCTAAAGTAATTGCTTTGGTACTCATTATTTGAGTTAAAAATTCTTGATATTCTTCTTGTTTGCCAGTCAGAACTTTTGTCATTGCTCAGTAGATTTTTTACGACTTTGAGATTGTTAAAACAAGATTCACACCTCGATCGACGAGAACATCATAGTGCAGATCTTAGAACCTTAAGAGATCGCCGAATGCTATTGTGCTTGCCACCATTATCATTTCAACTTTAGCATTATTGAAATGGGACACCAAATTTAAAAACTAGACTAACTCGTTTTTAAAGAAGGTGCACCATCGGAGGAAATGCTATCATTAATAAAAGATCTTCTATTATACCAGTTTTCTTTCATTGATTGTATTCCCTCTTCAAAATAATACTAGATATGAGGTCTTTGAGCATCTAAGCAAAAGGTGCATTTTCTTACTCTTATATATTTCTTTGAAGTGTAATAGTGATGTTTTATTTGAAATAAAGATTGGATGAAAGAGTAAGAGAACAGCTGTACAGAATATTTATTTTCCTTTTATACTCGTCAACTCCGCAACTAGCTGAATGTCCACTCGCCTCTTGAATCCATAAAATAATAAAGCTGAAATAATGATTCAAACTTTATCAGAAAGTTAGTCCAGTTTTTATATTTGATGTCCCAAATGTTCTTTAAGCAGGGTGTACAACTGATTCTGTATTTAGAGCACACTTAAGGAAACTGCAAGGCCTACGTTGAATGCAAATGTCTGAAATAAATCAGGTTTCACGTTTCTGGAGTGTAGATAACCTGTGTAGATGACACTTAAGCATAGTTGCATTCTCATATTTCATATTTGTCGTCACTATCTTCACATAACAACTTCCCTGCGCATCATATTAGTTTTTCTTGCATTCGCAAGTGTTTCCTATGATGTTGTTTGACGTAGCACTCTGGTGATAATTGTTAGATATGGCCTTGAGTAATTTTTCTGTGTTTTGCCGCCTCTAGTTAATTCATAGAGGATGTAGATAGTATCGGAAAAGAAAACTCACTTTAATGGGAGGATTGACTAGAAATAGTATTTATTCGCAAAACTTGGGTGGTGGTGCATTTAATGGTATATTTCCGATTTCAAAATCGGAATTTTCAAATTGTAAGATCTCTTCGCGAGTTAAATTCACTTCACATTCAACTTCTTCGACTTCTACACTGGGCGCATTAATAGCAAAAGTACCGCGCTGGAAAACACTTTGAATTTTTGGTGGGTTAATGAAACTAAAATTTTGAACGGATGTAGAACGTGGAGTTGAAGTCTGTAAAAACGGTTTGGCTTGATTAGTAAAACTAAAAGGTATTTCTCGTTCATGCCTGTAGTCATTGGGCATATAATTATAAAGATCGTCACGTGGGTGATTGTCATTTCTGTATGTGCTTCTATTTGTGTTTTGACTAGCATTATTGCTAGAATTGTACCTATTTCCGTCCCTTGTTTGGCTTCGATTAGTATTTTGGGTTGGGTTTACATCATGTGAAAATCTACAATTGTCACCAAATCTGCATTGTCCCGTCTCGGAAAAGTTACGACAAACCAATCGAGTATCGTCACCTTGATTTCTTCTACTTGCTCGATGGTCTGGTTCTTTGGTAGCATATGCATAATTCTCTACTTCAACATCGTGGGAGTACCTGCAGTTTTCGCCAAATCGACAGGTGCCTGTCTCCGCAAAAAAGCGACAAACTCTCGACATGTTTCCGTTGTTTTGGGACATGCAATCTGAGACTCAGATCACCACGTTGAATCAGTACTTTTTATGGATGCGCATTGCGGACTTCTCAAACGTTTTGTTCTTTAATATCCTTTTTGCGTACTATACTTCTTGTAGGCTTTAACAACTTCATCCGTTTTTATGCATCCTTGTTCAATCCCGCCTCGGGGTAGTGAAAGCATGAGCAATCACTATAACAGATTAACTAGCACAGCTAGTTTCTCTGTGGAAATTCTCCATTTCCTCGGAAATCAGGACTTTTAACGAGGTTACAACAAGTGTTATTGAATAAACAAATTTATCGAGAACACGTGTCTTTTTTATATGTATACTCTTCTTTTCTAGATACTCCAATGGTATAAAAAGAGGATCCTCGCTGTTCATCAATGGCAAGTAGCTCTAAACCTCGCAATCCTGAATACGTCAGATCTGAAGAAAAAACTAATAGATATAGTAAACACTCATCGATATTGAGAAATTGGTGTGGGTAGAGATCATGAGCCACAGCGGTTTATCAGAAATCAGCGATTTCTATGGTGGGCATCTAAACTTTTGCACGTCGAATCAATTCTTAACTTTCTTAGATTGTTATTTATTAGGTCGTATGACTGGGTTCTAAAGAAGATGAGGATAGTTTGTCGTTGCGTGTCACATTTGTTGACATTCTCTCTCTTTCTTCGTTCTGCTGACGATGGACCAGATAAACAGACGCACCTGCAAATAACACAGAAATGGCTAGCACTACTTGTGATTGTCTATTACTATTTGTCATCTCCTTTGACACATTAAACGAACTTTGAGAAATGGCAGATTCACTTCAAAGTGACCAAAGATAGGCTAGTGTAAGACTGCGAAAACTTAAACAAGCAATTTCAATGTAATTCGAAAGGCCTAACCTTAAGCAACTCTCCTTTTTTACACCGTTTTCTGCCACGTGAGTGTAGAAGATTTGTTTTTTATTGCTTGGTGATTTAGTATAATTAGCATATTGTGGTATGGAGAATTTCGAATCACCTGTCATGAATGCGAAGAGCCAAACATCATGTTTTTACTTGATTAGAAATTTACAATGTGAAAGAACTATTGGAACGATAAAAGCTATGTAATAGCAATAAATGGTTTATTCAATTAGAATCAATGACTGTTCGTCAAGTTTGCTATCAAATGCTGTACAACAGTTGATATATCAAGACTGTCTCTTTGCATCATGCGGCAATTACGTTGACAACTGTAAATGCTTAGACTCTTGATGCATATTTACTTTTTGTGTCTTTACGATAATTGAACAAAACGTTGCTTAACGAATAGTAAGATGAGACTTATATCCGCATCAGACTCGGAGATCCATAACAATGTGATACAATAGAAAAGAGTCCACCTCTTTGGATTGGTGTCAATCGATGCATGTTATGTGTCTCTAAAGGCCACTGTTTTAATCGCAATTTTCTTTTTAGGACCTTCCATAGGCACTGGAACAACTGTTTGAAGTTGCTCTATTTCATAAACACATCAATATTGATACCCAACTAGCAATTCTGATTTATTGAAAATAGAACAACGTTCAGGAGACACAAGGCCAGCATGTCATTCTCTATCTCGAATGCTGCTCAATCCAAAAGTAAATCCTGAAATACGCCCTCGACTGTTTGATTTGGTTGAAAGTAAGCATTTTTTAACAAATCTATGCATTCTGGGTATCTTTGCATAATACACAAAAGCCTCTGTGGCTCTAGATTACAAAAACCTTGTTTAGCTAATCCATAGGTATTTAATCCATCCCGTTCATACTTTGCTACACAGCGCACGATCCACTCAAATGGCTTCTCATGGTAAAGCAGCAAATCTATCAATTCACTTCTCTTCAAAAGTTTTACAAATCCAAGCATAAGCTTCACTGGAATATCTCTTTGTAAAATATTACTGCATTGTACCTGCAAATCAGTATCTTTATTCATCAACACACTTATGTATTCACCATTTAAGTTTGTAACATTGCAGGTCTTGAAAAAAGGCTCCAATCCATACAGATCTATATCTAGCAGCCTATCAATATCGCAGCAACTTAACTTATCAAAGAGGTACTGTCCAATGTATTTAAGAGTCTCACTGTTTAAGAACTTTAAGTGATTTTTAGCTGTCAATGCAAACTTAATCCAGTCTATTTTTGTTGAACGAGTATCCAATGCATATATGTCTAATCCGTTCAGAGGTTTAAACAGTATTTTCTTACCGCGCCGAGTCATTTTAGAATAAAACTCATAATCCATCAATCCAAACAAATTCAACAACAAGTCGTAATCCAAATACTCGGTAAAATGGTTTAAATACAAGCTGCTCAGTTCCTGGTTAAATGGTGCCTGATTTCGTAGAAACTCTAAATTCACGTTTCTTGTTATCTTCATATTCGGTATTGTTAAAGACGTAGTAAGCGCCGGAATCAATTGATGCTGAACCACAAATGACAACAAACTACCTGGAAGTGGTTCGTAGTATTCATCGGTCTTGTACAAATCCAAAGGTTCATCAAGTAAGACAATGTACTTCACGACTGTCTTTAATACCGCCAGCGAGGATGCATTGCATGTATCCAACATCTCAACATTACGCCTTTCAATACCGATACTCCACAACAGTTGACGTTGATCTGTCACAGATGGTGCAGTATTTTCCATGTTTTTGGTGTTTATTTCCATATCATTTGGGAAGTCTACCAGCAATTGCAACACCTGACTAGCTAAATGCATAATCAGTGGAGTGTTTTTTATTCCTGCATAAAATATCTTGTAGTATGTTAAACCTGGTAATACAGGAAGCTTTGGTATAATATCAATTAAAGTATTTAAAAAATCATAATTTAACAGTATATTAAGATAGGGGTTATGGGTAATGCCTTCTAGTACACCTAAAATGGCTACCCCACAACTGGTTTTGGTATTCAGCGATGTAATATTATCACAACATTGTTTTAATAAAATTAAGATAGTTTCAACTTGATCAGGGGTAGTAGAGCGACAATAATAGCCAAATGATATCAATTCTAAGCTCCATTTTACTATATCAGAGACACTGAACCTGTAGAACTTGCTAAACTGACTAGTGGTGCATGGATATTGAGATAGTAAAATGAATGATTGTAAATAACCATCCCAATGAATTTCCAATGGCAGAGGCTTTATCGCTTGGATTTCATATCTAGTTTGATGCTGTTGGTAGTCCTTTCGAGGGAGTTCTTGTATTTCTAATTCTACAAAGAATCCCAAAAAATGAAGTAAATCGTCATGGTTTAAATCTGACGAATTTTTTAAAGTAAAACAAGTCAATTGAGGCTCGATGGATGTCATATATGATATCACTAGATCAGAATCTTTTCTAATATATTCTAGCACCATCTTAGATGGTAGTTTGCTGACACACTTCAGCGCTTTTAACCCCACTGATTTATCATAATAATGGTTAGCAATTTCCAGTTCAGTATTACTCACTATTCTTTTTAGCTTCCCAAGTGGTGGTATTAACGAAAATGCAATTTGGCGGATCAATTCATGAAATGACTCAATTTCGGTCATTCTAGCAGTTACTTCTAAGCAGTTCGTAGTTACAAATGGCGCGTTATATGACTTGTATAATAGTGGAAGGATAAACTGCGTAAAAATGTCGCGTTGAATAGCTACTGTGAGTGTGTACCAAAGGTCGTAAATCATTGAAAATATAGTATCACAGCACTCAGCCGATATAGAAGGCCATTCTAAAACTGGCAGCAATAATGAGCAACACTCTAATGGCTTACGATTCATTAAGATCGGTAGTAATTTGTAATTCACTTTTAAATCAATATGGCGCAACAAATGTGATTCCAAGAGGGTAATATATGATATGCGTTTGATTTTGCTGTTGTAATCGTTTAACAAGTATTGATAGGCTATTATCAGTTCGTCATAGTTGTACAAACGTAAAAGTTGCTGCATTATGTGCTCATCCTCATCATCTCTCTCGCCATCAAAGTACCCACGAGATAAGCAGTGGATTCTATTGTTGAATGGATCAGATTCCAAAATGCCAAAGATGTGGCGGCGGCAATCTAAATTTAAATACAACTTATTATTCAGCAGCAGCTGGTATTGCTTGTTATTGTTGAACATGTTTGTAAAATGCCATGTAAATACATAGGATTGCAGCTCAACAGGTAAATCGTAAATGTATGAAATATCATACTCTGACTGAAGTAATTTAGACACTGCATTTAGACAATGGAACTCATTTGCATCCAGTGGTATATCAAATGGAGATAGCGTGAGCTTCTTATTTAATACCGACAATAATTTAGAGTCACTTAACTGAGCATAGAACAGTAAAATATGACTGGCAACTGAGTTACTGTATAGTCTTACACAACTTAATATATGACAACATGGCAATTCTTTAGCAATGCTTCTTAGCATAACTTCCTGCTGTATATTACTTGACATTAGTTCTATCAACTGCCATGGGTAGTATCCATCATTATTATCTACAAAATTTGAGCTAAATAGCATCAAGAATTCCGTACATGGATGATTGTTTAATATCCTATAATCTGTTTTTTGACACTGCTTTACGGTGTATTCAATGTCTATATCAACCAAGGCGTATCTAATATCGCTAGGTATCTCATCAATGTCGAGCATGGTTTCGATGGGATAAAAAATGAAAAACAAAACATAAAAAATAAAATTTTGATTTACTCTTCGATATTAGAGGAAGCGATATTACTGTAATACAATGATTTAGTTACATCGTCATTTGAAAATAAACTGCTCTCAACACTATCATCCAATTCCACATTACCTTTTCTGATATTTACAAAAGATTTAGACTCCAACACATTTAGCAAGTCGATAAACTCACTGTAACTAGCCAAAGGCACTGAGTGCTTGTTTTTATAAAGGGGTTTACATTTTTGGTAGAGCTGCTGGAAAGAAACTTTTTTGATCCTTTTTTGTTTATTGATATCAAAAACAAAAGTTAGATAAAGCAAACACAGTAGATGTTTAGCATGAATTGGCATTGCATGGAACCTAGTTATTTGCGAACTTTTAGTTACTTCAATCACATCTTTTATGGTTGGATTTTCTGGCAAACATTTTATCCACGATTGAAGACGCCTTACATCTCCATCTATATTTGAACACTTTCTGCCTAGAAAATCCAAAATTTTAGAATCGGCTTGAATATCCATGTTACTAACTATGTTTCCTGCTATTTCGGTTAACTCGCTTGCATTATATGGTGGAAATGAGACAAGTTGTAAATCATTTATGAGTTCGTCTGGAATAAACCCAATATCCAGTGTGTTTGCGATTCCTATCACTTTAAATCCATTTTTAACGTGATCAAATACTAATTCCCAATTCTGCTTGCTCATATTATCAATTTCATCCAAAACATTAATTTTTTCGTTCAGTACAATATTATCACACATACAATTTATATAATTTAAATTCTTCAGTCTTTTTACAGTAAAAGTCTTACCGCATCCTGGTATTCCAGATATATACATAAATTTTGATTCACTTCTTACGAAATCAAGTATTTCTTGGTATTCAAGATCCCTAATTTGGGACATGCTCTTCAATAATCAATAAACTTTCCAAAACAGAAGTTTCAAAAATTATGGCAGCACTCGATTTCAATTGCACAAACCAACTATAGTGATTAAACGAGGCATGCCTATTCAATATGCTCTTTATAAACTTAACTAGCTTTATGAAACAATATACTAGAAACCGGTCTAAAAATGAACTGGAAGTGCAAATAACAGGGAAAGACATTGGTAGCCTACTCGTTAAAAGTCCTGATTTCCGAGAAAATCGAGAATTTCCACAGAGCAGCTAATGGTAGATCTCCGTTACAGTGACTGCTCACGCTTTCACTACCCTGAGGCGGGATTGAATAAGGATACATATACTTGATGTATATGTTCCTTGCTGCCATATGATCTCTGTCTATCTTCAAATGACACTTTGTACAAGTGTAGGTTTCTAAATTAGTTTTCTTTAGAGTAGCACACCTCGTACATGCCATTGAATTTGTTCCTTGGTGCCATGTGGTCCATTTCGACTTCCAAATGACACTATATACATGAATAGCTCTCCAAATTGGTTTTCTTAAGGGTGCCACATATTGTACATGGTATCGAATTTCCATGCTTGGACCAGCTTATCAGTCTGAGACGAATGTATGCTGTACCTGCTAGTTATTTCTTTAGAATCGATTTACCATTTGCGAAAAGAATATCGAGTGTTTAGGCTATTAGAAAAATCTGGAAAAGTCTTGAAATTATACAAAAATGCATACAGATTCGCGATAAATGATATATTCAAGAAAACAATCGAGGTCTTTACACCAAATTGTGTCCTCAACTAGCCCTTGTAAGTGCAATAAATTCGTAAAATTTATAACGACTACTTTCTAGTGAATTTTTAGATGTTTGATAAACCAAAGTCTCTTTAACTACCCACAAAGCGCATCGAATATGTGTATTAAAAGAAATCTGTTAATTAGAAATTTGTGTTCCTAAAGTAGCAGCGTTATTAACGCTTAGCTAAACTCGATTAACTTCAAAATGTGCAAGATGACTAGTGCTAAATTCTGATCATAAATTTATTGTCTTCGTAAAATTTCATCATAAATTGAGCAGTACACCCTTTTGTTATGTTTGTATAAATAAAATAGCTTTTTACACACATTTTGCAAATCAACGTCGACCGACTGCAACCCAAAATTTTTTAAACTAGACTTGATTTTCCCATCTTTCAGCGCTTCTTTGTAAATTGTTTTAACTCTCCTATTTATAATGGAGTAAATTGGTGTGTCTGCTGTAATTGCAGAGTCGCAAAGCTTTTCAATTACGTGGTTATCCATATCTACATTTAGCTCCGATAGAATAGTCATTGCGTGCGTTTTGAAGCCACCATCAACTGATCCTATTAGCCTGGAAATTTCTTCTACTTTAGGTCTATCATCAAAAGTCATATGCGCCTTCAATAAATTGAAAAATAGGCATTTCTTTACCAACTGAGCAGTAGTGTTACGTATTTCAAAGATAACATCGGCATCTATTGAAAATGTCTCCGGAAGGTTTCTTTCGTTGTATTCATCAAAGAATAACCCGTTAAACGCATTATCAAAAATGTCCCCAAAACTTGAATCTACTTGTTTGTAGCTCTGCAACCATGCTACAGCCATATCTAGTGTTTCGTTATTCTGAGCAAACAAGTCTCTTTCATAAGATATCACGTGATCTTTTAGTGTGCCTCGCAGTGCTTGTGCATGAAAGTTAGCCAAATCCAATTTCAGTTCATCCAAAACACTTGATATCATTTCTAATTTTTCCAGCTCATTATTTACCGATCCAATTGCACTAATCTGTGCATCTCTGCTAGGTGCGCAGAATTCACCCATGATAGAAACTACAAATGTGTTTAATGGCCCTAATCGGTTCGCTACAAATGCTTTCGGGTCCGGCGTGTTTTGCAATATTTCAATATCCATCACTTCGTCAATCAGTGCTCTATAATGGCCAGAGTGAGGCACAATTTGCATTAAATTAGTCTTCAGTACAGACAATACATTTATCAATCCGCTGCAGTCTGATAATGACTTGTAATTGTTAATAAATGAACGGAGTTGCAGTTGCGTATAAGTTTCTTTGTTAGCCTTGAATTTAAAATCGGGATCTACCATAATTTTATGAGCCAAATTAAAGTTGATGCTATTTCCCTTCATGATGTACTGTTTGTCAGTATCAATTGGCACTTTTGGGATAGCATGGACTAGAACTGGTGACTCAGGTGTCTTTAATGGTCGCGAATGAATGGTTGGAGCGGGTGGGGTGGTGGGTTCTTTTGGGACCTTAACAAGACATTCTTTTTTCATTTCAAGATGCAATCGCCTTAATCCTTGTTTTCCAGCAAACGCTTTTAACTTCAACAAAATATGATTCTGTTGCTGAACCAACTTAGGTCTCCATTCTAACTCACAGTTTGGCTCACCCTGAACTGAATTCCACATTCTGCTTAGTTCTACAAAGTGTGAAATCATAAGCTCAATCATTTCTTTCTTGTCTTGTACTTTCCATGACTCAAAGTCTGATTTGTACTGATTCCACACATGCTTAAATGCATTGGAGTAAAGCTGAAAGCATTTGGGGTTAGTGCAACTCACTAAACCTTCGAATACATCAAACAGTACTCTGGCCTTATTTTGCAATTTTAACTCCTTGCATTCTACAGAAACGAAGGCTTTTTCAGGATGATGCTTGACTATTAAAGCAGATAAAAAGATTCGTTCAAAATTATGATCCTTCTGCATTTTCAATGCTTTGCTGAACTTGCTGCACAATTGTAAAATACCAGGATCGTTAATTTTAAAGGTCAAATCTTCAAATGACGCAGTATCGATTCCTTGGAGTGTGGCAGATATATCTGTTAATATGGCCTTGGAAGAAAAATAAAACCAGAACCATTGAATATTTGAAGCCATTTTCATTGGGTGTTTAATAGTGGTAGTATTGTTACACTTTCCTTTTAATTGAGATCTTCTCCAGTATGTGATCATGTCTTTCGTAACAATAGATTGCTCTAACTCTTTAATTTTTTCGCTATTTTCTAAAAGTGTTTTCTCTACAGTTTGTTTTGCCTTTTTGTTGTCTTTTTCTACCTTGGACACAATTTTCTGCAGTAAAAGGGACTTGGATTTGCTCGCCTTCGACATGTTCCGTGATAAATCTGATACTAGCTGTTTAACATACTCGTCATGCTCTAGTTGTTTACACCTAACTCGCTTGCTGAATTCCTCAAAGCGGTTACGAATCGCTTCTGTGCGTTCATGTATGATAACAATTCTTCTGGCTGTTACTTCTGCCAGCACATCAGCATTCCCGGATGGTTTATTTTCGAATCTAATGCTGAGGTGCTTTGGTTTACGAGAGGGTTGACGAAGTTCTGGCGTAGAAATAAAAAACATTTTAGTCGTCGTGACGGTGGTTGCCTTGATAAATCAATTTGTTGCTATTTTTAGTAACAGACGCGATTGGTGTAAATTAAAGCAAATTCAAACAAGTCTTGAAATTCTATAATTTCTACTGTACTTATAATCAAATTCTTTCGCAGGTCAGATCTCCAAGACAAAAAAAAGCTCAAGTATTTTAAACAATTGGGACATCAAATATAAAACTGAACTAACTTTCAGTAACAACTTGGAACATTATTTAAGAGGCGAGTGGACATTCAGCTAGTTGCGGAGTTGACGAGTATAAAAGGAAAATAAATATTCTGTACAGCTATTCTCTTACACAATCTTTATTTGAAATAAAATATCACTACTACACTTCAAAGAAATAGATAAGAGTGATGATGTTAGTATAACATTACAAAATGACTCTAAAAAAGAGTACCGTCTAAGAAAATGCACCTTTTGCTTAGATGCTCAAAGACCTCATGTATTTGAACGAGATGCAGGGTCTTCTAGTTATATTTTGAAAAGAGGAATACAATCAATGGAAGAAATTGGTATAATAGAAGATCTTTTATTAATGATAGCATTTCCTTAGTGAGTTAGTCTAGTTTTTATATTTGGTGTCCCAATGGGTCTCAAGGTAAAAATAACAAAATTTATTTAATATTAATTATTAAGTTAGTAATGTGCTTTAGCTGTCATGGGAATGATGACAGGTATAAGAGAATTCGATCTACTGAATTTCTTTGCTTACGCCAGAGCACTCACTGTAATGTATTCATCGATGGAGATTGGAACGCATATCGTGACAACCTTCAAGTTCTAGAATGCGCATCTAGCAAAAGTGAAAGCCCGGTAGGCAGAGAAGGGACCACAGCGAAAGAATCTCATTAAATCTCTGGGTCATGAAATATGGGATTCTTCTGTATAGCGGTTACTTTATTATTAAACTGGTGTCTAATTTACCTCCCGCAGGCCTTTATAAACTCTTTTATTTCCGTGGCATCCTTGGTTCCTCTAACTATTTCCACCCCGCTACTGCAATCCACTCCAACACCAATCCTCAGACCTTCCTGAACGTTTTTTGTGTTTATACCGCCTGCTAACATAAAATCTTTGCATTCTATTAAATCCCAATTTAGTTGCTCTCCAGACCCACCGTTTTCGCCATCCATTAAGTATATTAGTGGTTTTCTATTGCATTTTTCGTATTCCTTTATTTCTATTGAATTTCTAATAGCTTTGATAACCGGCACGCTCATCATATCAACTAATTCATTGCTCTCTTGCCCATGTAGTTGCACCATATCTAGTCTGCAGTATCGTACTATTTCTTCAATTTCTGCAAAGGATTGATTCATAAACACTCCAACATTTAATGGTCGGTTACTTGTCCCACATACACGTTTTACAACCTCAATTCTATCTTTTATCGAATCAAACCTTCTTCCCTGCTGCAATAAGCCAATGTTAATCTTGCCACTGTTAACGATCTTGCTACAATCTTCTTTATCTATAAATCTTGGAGACTGCTCGACAAACACAAACCCAACCATCTCGACAGCGCAGAGTGTATATATATCAAGAGTTTTAACTCCGCAAATTTTAACTAACTTATCAACATGCTTTGAAGTCGGGTTTCCAAATATTGAGCTGATAAATGTAAAGGGATCGTTCTTCATCAACGCTTCTCCAATCAACACACCATTACAGCTATTATCTTTATAATAAATGGCATCTTGAGGACTGCTGATACCACTTAATGCTATTATGCTTTGACAATTGGTAAAATATCTCATAATTTCAATGGTATGATGTTTGCTCACTTTAAAATTGTGCAGGTTTCTGTTGTTTATTCCTATTAAAGTACACTGTAGACCATTAACAATCTTAGCCTCTTCTACAGAGTACACTTCAACCAATGGAGTCATTCCAAGCAATAAAGTATAGTCTATCAACTCTTTCAATTCCTGAGTATTTAAGATGGCAGCTATCAGTAAAATAATATCGGCCCCATATACACGAGACTGTAATACTTGGTATTTATTAATGATGAAGTCCTTTCTGAGTACTAGCATATCAGATTTGTCTAATAATACTCTAATTTGGGCCATGTTAGCTAACTGTCCTTTAAAATATTTCGGTTCTGTCAACACACTTATAACAGAAGCATTAGAATATTCATACTGCTCTGCTATATGAACTATAGAAGTAGACTTATTAATCACTCCTTTGGAAGGGCTAGCACGTTTAAACTCTGCAAAAACATGAAAGCTTTTATTTTTTAATTTTCTAGCGGGTAGCGCATGTGGTAGAATATCCAATAGGTCGTTGAAGGTATTTCCGGGTGTGCTCATCAAATTTGACAGATCTGATCGTGTTACTTCTACAATTTTATCCAAAATAGATTTTTCGTTCAAATTGGCTGCCGAATTTGCAGTAGTTGTACCAGTTGACATGGCTATGAAATTTTTAATCATCTGCTTTCCGTACTCACTTTTTATTGACTCAGGGTGAAACTGAACTGCATGTATGCAATACTTATTATGAGCTACACTCATCAATAACCCATCTTCAACAGTGGTTGAAGTGCTTACAAGGTCATTCCCTTGGATTTTGCCTATTAAGGAATGATATCTCATGACTCTTAGTGGAGATGGAATATCCAGAAATATACCACTCCCTGTATGCTCAATCATAGATGTCTTGCCATGCATTAAGTATGGCGCGTAATCTACTAATCCGCCGAATGTCTCGCATATTAGTTGATGTCCTAGACATATGCCCAATATAGGGACCAACCCCTTAAACTCCTCAACAACAAGCGGACAAATTCCCGAATCTTTGGGAAAGCCTGGACCCGGACTTATAACAATATGCGATGGGCACATTTCATGTATTTGCTGTAAAGTAATTTGGTCATTGCGTACTACAAACACAGCTTTACTAATGTAGTGATAAATGTTAAAAGTAAATGAATCGTAGTTGTCAATCAATAGCACGGGATTGCTTGTATCAGGTTTTAAATGCTTGTAGGCTGCTATGCTCTTGTTTCCAGGAACATTCTGGATCTTTACCATTGTTAAAGAATGGGCAATTGTATTGTTTAATGGGATCTTGAATAGAGATTTAGCACAGCAGTCTTCAATTGCTTGAAAACAGGCACCCATCTTGTTAACCGTTTCTAGGTATTCCATGACTGGGTCACTATCAGCTACAATTCCTGCACCGGCTTGTATTAAAGCAACTCTCTTGTTGCCAACATTAGTGAATACTATAGTGCGAATCGCGATAGCAGAGTCCATACCACCTCTACCATTTATATATCCGACTAAACCACCGTAAACACTTCTTCTATTGGGTTCAAAATGATTGATTAATTGCATTGCTTTGTGTTTCGGCGCACCACTTAAAGTACCAGCAGGGAATAAACCACGAACTACATCAAACGTATCTGACACATAAGCATGTTTAAACGTGAATTTTATTTTGATAAGCGATTCTAGGTCAATTAGCTCTTGGGGCTTGTCTGCCAATGGGTGGACAACAAATGAAATGCCCTGTACTTCGCTAACTATATGCATAACATGCGAAAAATACTGAATCTCCATGAATTTAGAAACTTTAACGAGATCCAAAATAACGGTGGGGTGTGGTAACACAATTCTTCCGATATCGTTACGAGCCAAATCTACCAACATCAAATGCTCTGCACATTCCTTTTTGTCACTTAATAAATCCTGTGATAAAACATCATCCTCTATTGGATTCTTCCCACGTTTACGAGTGCCAGCTATAGGATGGGAATAAATTAGAATTTTTGTAATGACATTCTCCCTTTGTACCTCAGAAGCAATGGGATCAATTCTACAAAGCAGCTCCGGAGACGCACCTACTATACTTGTAGAATCAAACTGCATGTAATACATATACGGGCTAGGATTCATTTGCCTCAGAGCCATGTAAACTTGAAATTCGTTCAGGTTGTCTACTTCCAAAATAACTTGACGTGCAAAAACGCATTGAAATATGTCTCCCTCATGAATATGGTGTTTGATCTTTAACACATTACTCTGGTATTCGCTTTCAGACATATTGGAGTGTCGTTGCTTAATTGATCCAACAGAATACGGGATAGAAATGGAAGAACGATGGTAAATGTTCTCGCTATTCATGATAGACAGGCTTATGTTTTGCAGATCTTGTTGATGTTCGTTGTAAATTACTGATAAATTAGATAGATCATTTAATATCACAATTTTATGAACATGAACCAGATGATGTACATGGTCGTAAACACAATAGTAAGTAGGAATTATCCATTGCGACCTATGGATGTTGTCATGAGCTAAATCAAATATCGAGGTAGATTGTTTTTGCTTGTATGGAATGTTATGATACTGCTCGATAAGATCGTAGCTGAGATATCCTACATGCGTAATAAAATGCAGCGGAGAGTTGCTGATGATATCGTAAGTATCTTCAAGAGTAGAGGAGTTTTCGATTACTGTGTGACCAGTCCCCATCAAAGAGTACTGGTTCATATGTGTTAATTGGGCACTTTCCAACAGAAACGAGTAGTTGCTCTGAATGCTCAAATAGATGGATGTAGGTGTTTGCAAGGAAGCATTAAATTGTTCGTGCAAAATTAGAAGAGTGGGATTTTGTCGTTTCATTTGGTCGTTCCCCTCGTAAAAATCATGGTATCCAGTAAAGTCAAGAACTTGTAAAGAGAAACGGACAAAGTCAGTCAACACGCTATAGCGGCTACTCATCCTTCCAATACGGTAAGTCGGGATTGAATTGGGGCGCACATGTTTGTCACTATCAAATAGTCGTTACAACCACCAGAAAATTCCACACATACTGCTCATCTGGCTAATAAATTTCCATTGAGACTCGCCATTATCTCCCTTTTTTGCACAAGACCTCAACTAAAATATCCTTTGGAGCGATAAAATTAATTCAAGCCGATAAAAATTTCATTCGATTAAAAAATAAACTTTTGTAAACAAATGAGACATTACTGTGAACACTAAATTAGCTATTTAAAAAGCTCCATTGTTTTCTTGAATAATTATTTGTCGCGAATTTGTATGCATTTTTATATAATTTCATGACTTTTCCAGATTTTTATAATACCTTAATTACTCGATATTCTTCATAGAGTTAGTGGACGTAATCCCGAATATGTCAAATCTAAAGAAATAAGTAATAGCTACAGCATACATTTATCAACGCTGAGGAACTGGCCCAAGCATGGAACAATTAGTTATCTTTCGACGCCAGGAAGCGATTTCTCTACAATTTGTTCAAAGAACTCTTGAAGTTCAAGTGTAAGCAAAGAGGAAACACGTCGGTTGAATGTAATGAAGCATTTACTGGTCAGACATGTACGAGGTCTGGTACTCTAAAAAACCAACTTAGAAACCTGAACCTGTACAAAGTGTCATTTGAAGATAGAGACAATATGGCAGCAAGGAACATTTACATCAAGTATATTTATCCTTATTCAATCCCGCCTAAGGGTACTGCAAGCGTGAGCAATCATTGTAACGGAGCATCTAGCATTGCTAGTTTCTCTGTGGAAATTCTCGATTTTCTTGGAAATCAGGACTTTTAACGAGAAGTAGTTCTCATTAGATGGAGACTAATAAATTTATTTAACACTACTAGTTACCTCAGGAAGATTTTACTTAACTTCCTAGTCAGTTCATTTATGGTGAAGAAAGCAGTTACTACCTTAAAACAACCCCAAAGGTTATAGTGTCAATGATCTACATTATTCCAGCCTAGTCATTAGCAAATATATCGGTCGAAGCAGTTTTTAACTCTAATTACGTTGAACAAAAATATTGTTTCTCGTTACATTAGGATATGATTCTTCTAATTATGCTGCAGCTGTTGTGGAGCTGCTGGTTAGGAAAATTGTATTAAAGGGACTACTAGAAGTCCAAAATTACGCTATTATGATATGAAGGAAGAAAAACTTACGAATGTAGATTATATGATCCATCAGCTTGTAGAAAACTTTGCTAAATAATGGTGAGAGACCTATTAGCAAAGAACAGAGATTGGCAATAGCTTGATGCCACCTGGAGCTTAGGTAATAAATTTGGGACATGAATGATTGATCGCCTACGTTAAATGTGAAGAATTCGAAAATCATGAAGATTTAAAACCCACACTTCTCAAGTGTAGACAACTTGGGGAGATACCGTTAGAGCATGTTCTTGCCTGCATAATTTTGAAGTACCTGGATTGATATCTCTATGGTCTTGGTGACCGCATTGCTGACAATTGACGCAACGCTTGCAGCTACCACAAGTGTTGGACACATCATATTGTTTTTGAATGGTCGCAACTCTAATGAACTTTGAGTTCTTTTCATTTCGCATATTCTGATGCGAAAAATTGCTCCATGTCGTAGATCTGCAAAGTGTTGAATGGTGACAAAACACCAGTACCAATAAAAAGAAGTCCTATGATATTGAGAATTGTTTATTTTTTGTCTTTTTCACTTTCACGCCAACGGCTTTACCTTTTGAGACCTTGTTTTAATATTTTTGTACGTTTTTGTAGAATGTGTGCCAAATTTTATCCATGAAACGTCAAAATTTAGCAATTGACATAGTAGAATTGTTAATTAAATCACAAGATGCGAATGGTACAGAGTATGATGAATATAAAGACCTGATTGTTCTGAAGCTTAATGAATACCAAAATACAGAAGTCGCGGAAAATGATATAAATAGGAAATTTATGGATTCCAGTGATGTTTTCAGGAATCAAGAAAATCTAGACAATTCCAGCAACCTGAATTTAAATCCTTTTGTGGAGAGATTTCAAAATAACAGTTTTGCACAAGAACAGCAAGGTAACCAAAGTAGGAATAATTTAATTTTCAGCGACAGTGATGAGATACAAGACGAAAATGACTTGGAGTCTCACCAGGTTGAAATAATAGAACCCAAGGAATACAAGTCATTAGTGAATGACAACATAATCGACATGACTCAGATTCCCGATGATGTGTTTCCCCTAAGTTTAAATGTTCCTGATGTTGTTGAGGTAGTAAATGAAAGTGAAGACGTAACTTACAAATGGACAAGCCAATGCTATAAGATTCTCAAGTCTGTCTTCGGTCTCAAAACTTTCAGGCCCAATCAGCTTCAAGCAATTAATCATACATTGAATGGTGATGATACCTTTGTTTTAATGCCAACTGGTGGCGGTAAATCTCTCTGTTTTCAATTACCTGCTTTAATAACTGCTGGCACTACTCAGGGCTTATCTATTGTAATCACTCCACTACTTAGTTTAATGATGGACCAAGTGAATGCATTACTAAACAAGACGGTGAATGTTGGTGCCTTTTGGGGCGATATGTCTGCTTCTCAACGTAGCAAACTCAAGTCACAGATATCCGAAATACCATGTCGATTGAAACTTCTTTACATTACACCAGAGATGCTGAATAAGTCAACCTGGATGCAAAATCAAATGCAGTCTTTAAATAACAACAAATCATTAGCTAGGTTTATTGTGGATGAAGCCCATTGTTTAAGCAGTTGGGGCCATGACTTTAGGCCAGATTATAAGGCATTAGGCTTCATGAGACAAAGGTTTCCAAATGTTCCAATAATGGCATTAACTGCCACAGCAAATTCGAAAGTAAGGCAAGATGTTATCTCTATTCTCAGAATGAGGAATGCTAAAATGATTAAACAGTCATTTAATCGTTCGAATCTTGTTTATAGCGTGTTCCAGAGAGACGCCTCTTTTATTGATAATGTTGTTAGTTTTGTCAAAATGAAATATCCAAATGAGTCAGGCATAATTTACTGTCAGACCAGGAGCAAATGTGAGCAAGTAGCAGCTAAATTACAAAGTGAATTGAGCATAAGCTGCTATCACGCCGGATTGCAAAAGGAGGATCGTCTGAGCATCCAACAGCAGTGGAGCAGCGGAATAATTAAGGTAATTGTAGCAACTATTGCTTTTGGTATGGGAATTGACAAACCTAATGTTAGATTTGTCATTCATCAAGCCTTGCCAAGCAGTGTGGAGGGATATTATCAAGAAACTGGTAGAGCTGGTAGAGATGGGCTACAAAGTGACTGCTTATTATACTATAGCTACGCAGATACCAAGACCGCGGAGTTATTAATAAATAGAGGTGAGGGAAGCAGAGAGCAGAAACAACGTCAATATGATAACCTTAGACAAATGATTAGTTACTGTGACAACAAAATAGAATGTAGACGAAGTATAATATTGCATTACTTTGGCGAAAAATTTGACCCTGCTGACTGCAACGGAACTTGTGACAACTGCAATAACAAAACCAAATATGTAGCTACAGATGTAACTGAGATAGCCAAGGACTGTTTAAATATTGTTGATCAAATAACTTCCAATGGCAAGTACACTTTAATTTACTGCGCAGATTTAGTGCGTGGCAGTAGATCCAAAAAGGTTCAAGACCTTGGCCACGATGCAATAAAGGGTCACGGCGGTGGTAAATCTTTGAACAAAAGTGACGTTATGAGGCTAATGAATGAGCTGGTCACTAAGGGATACTTGAAAGAAAAGACAGAGATGGGAAAAGCAGGATTTGCATGTAAGTATATTCATGTCACAACGCTTGGTGTACGGGTTATTGATGGAGGTAAATTTAAAATGGAATTGAACATAGCACCTATAGTTTCAACAACAAAACCCTTACAGGCACCTAAAAGAAAGAGTTCGACTGCTAGTAAATCTAAGAAACAAAAGAATTTCAACTGGAAAGTAGCCTTAACTGATTTGAGAACTAGATTGTCGACTAATTACGCAAACGAGAACGACATAATATCAAATAAAGAGATAAGTGAAGTGGTTAGAAGAAAACCGACTAATATGAATGAGATTAAACAATTGTCATTCATGGATGTAAATAGACTAACAATTGGTCTGCACGAAGAGATATTAAACATATTGCAACAGAATCAGACTGCCTAAATATTAGCAATAAGACTCTGCAATAAATCTATATTATGCTCTTAATCACTGGATCACTTTGGCTCTTGTGACTTTACCAGCAATTAAAAATGACGACATTGAAATATTGCACTGCATATAGGGTGGCTGAATGCTAGTATTTCTTCCTTTTATTCAAACATTTTTTGCATCGAATGGAGGCATATTCACATATCTTTGAAATTAGCTTGATTTTGTCAGATCGCTGGGAGATCAGATTGAGGAGAGCAAGTGCCAGCAACAAATTGCAGCTTGGATTATAGATGATAAAGTATGGGAAATGCACGCTTTAGTAGCTCTTTTTGAGATATTTATATTAAGAGTCTATCTATTTATTTAAGTTAATCAAGTAAGTTAAATTTATTATTTAGTCATCTCCCTTATAAACACTTGCATACGGCCCCTTTTGCAGTGCTTTTATTTTTAATAAACACTCATCAATCTCTGCCACATCTTCCTTCAAGCTTTCTATTTTGTAAAATACTCGCAATCCGACCTTTAGATAGTTTATAGTCTTTTCCCTGTCCTGAGTTAATTTAGCTAGTTTAGGTGGATTCTTTATCTGATTTAACAATTCCAACAACAATGGCCTGTAATCCTCCAACTTGAGCTCTTCGTTATCAATTGCCATTAATACCATGATTGCACTCTGCCTCACTTGCTCTATATCTTTTAATCCTTTGCTTAGCAGTTCTATAACATAGTCACGATTCGCCATATTCAGCTCTACTAATAATTGCAAACACGCGTACGCAAGTTTCCTATTTGTTAGCCCATCATCAATTTTAATTTTCATCAAACCCATATCTAGCACTCTTATGTATTTAGCATTAACATTAGTTTGTAACCGTAGGTACTCAAACAGCGAACCTAATTCTGTTTTTATCAATCCGTTGATAATCGCATCCATAATTATTTCCAATTTACAGTAATTGAACTCCAATAGATCGCTGGTCGTATTGAATATCTCATCTATTTGTTTGGTCACCTTTAACAAGTGGATTCGTAACATGGTGTTGTTTACCAACGAGTCATCTTGTAACAAATTTAGTCTACCAGACAACAATGAATGCGCATGAATGGCCAGACTGTTGAAGCCATCCGATTCACCCACATCCAGTTCATCTGCCAGCTTGTCACATAGTTTTACAAAGCTCAAATCTGCCGATTTGTGGTTCAGTAGAAACACAAGTTTGTCCTTCACATCCATTAATCCTTCATATATCTGCATGAAAACTGTGTCATTTACTCGGCTACCAGTATACTTTAGAGTGTATTTATTCAGTGGAATCGCACATATTTCAGCAATGTTTGTAATTTCATTGGACATCAAGAAAGTTGACCATGATTTTATTGGAGCAGTTGCTCTATTGGCTAGTGAGGTATAAAATAGCAGCAGTTCGCTAGGCTCTGCGCTAAAATTCGTCACGTCATTTGATTTTATCAACTCATACAAAGCATCGGTTAGATGAGGTTTAATCAGTTCTAGCTCATCCGAATTGCTAGTGGGCATATAAAATAAGTAATTCATAATAGTTTTGTCACCAATAAAAGGCAGTAACTTGTAATAATCCGAATAATTGGACATTGGATGATTTTGATTAATTAGATAAAATAATATGCCACTAATAGAATTAGAGTTAGCCGATGCGTATTTTAAGTATTCTAGTATAAACGGTAGCAAGGGCTCAATCGGTTTCATACTAAAAAGCATTGTCCATTCCTCATCAGTAAACGGAACCCAATTATCGAAAAACAATTTGCTTCCCGAGCTTTGCAATATGTCAATTATTATTGAGTTATTGGTTTTTAACAGATTTACTAATAATGGACCAACATCAATCAAATCAGGGTACCATATTGCAACGGTTGCTAGGTTAGAATCGATAATTTTACCAAGTAGTGAGACAGTAACAGGATATAAAGACTCATGCAGCTGGTTATTCAATCTTAAATGTTCCAATATCATTACAATATTTTCTTTTGAGGAATTTAAGCAATTTGTTAGCAATGTAGATTGCCACTCAATTGGTGGACTAGAATGCTTTAGGAGCAATGAGAATAGAGTATAGTAGTGTGGGTTAGTGCTGTTGAATAAATTGAATGTTTTACTGATATGCACTGAATATGGGATTGCCTTGATCACTAACAGAAGTAGTTCATCATTATTAGGATCATTAATAAGAACAGTAAACAAAGTATCAATTAGGTTTGTGATTTGAGTAGAGGTTAACTTATTAAATTGAAGGCTGGAGAGTGATAAGTAATGATTAGCCACCACAATACGGATTTGGAGATTTTGATCGTTAAGCGAATTAATAAGAACATCGTGTGATTTGCCGGAATCAAAATCAGGGTATCTAATTAGCAATCTCGAAAGCAGTTGAATAGCGTGTAACCTAATTTGCCAACTACTATCATAATTAGAATCCATTTGATCATCAAATCCAAAATCATCATCAAGCATGCCCTCATCCATGGAGAACTGGCACAGTGAGTTTAGCTGATTTATGAATGAATTGAGATAATCGCGATTGAATAAAGTAAGAAACTTTGGAACAAACATATGAAACATATCAATCAAAGCACAGCCATCTAGTATATTGTCCTCGTGTAAATCTAAGGGAAGATGCAAAATGCTATGGAACTGCGCAAGTGAAGAAATATCTCGTCTGAGTATTGAAGATAAAACTGAATAAAACAAGCGAGACTGAATCCTGTCAGAAGACCTGCGCTCCAAAGTTAAATGAATAATGGATTGAAGGAGATTAGAAGGAACGCAGTTAACAAGGGCTTCTAATAGAAGATATTGTTTATCTAATGAGTCGAGAGTTGATAAGTAAGTAATAAGGGAGTCATCAAATTGGATCTTCAGATTGGATTTGTACTGTTCACAGAACTGAATAATTAGTTCTAAACACTTCCATGAAATGAACTTTGACAACCAAGAGGGATCAAATGGTGCCCTGGACTTAATTAGTGTTTGATAACACATAACGATGATTTCTTCGTATTCATTTGAATAGAGGTCATCCAGAACGCTGGTGACAGCACTCACATCCATCAGAGGAATGGATTTAATTGTCATCTGAACTATGTCAGCCTGATGGGATGTTAGCAACTGCAAGACTTGTCTTGTTTGCTTAGAGTCTAATAGCTGTATGGGTTCTTGATTCTTCACTGAAAGTAGCAGATCAGATAGTGCAATAAAATGCAAATCTGGATCACTGGAAGTAGCAAGGTTTTGTAAAAGTTGAGCAACCGGTGGAATTGTCATGTTTCAAGGCATAAATTTTATTGTTTTAAATATAAAACCTAATCAATATGAATGCTGGCGACTATTTTCCCTCGAACACTTCCAAAATCTGATATTTTAGAGTCGCCATACACTTGAGTTAAAATTACCTTTTGCAACATTTTTGACTGAATACCCATGCCTAACTCGAATACCATGCTACCTAGAACAAGTTCGCATTTTCCTGATTTGTAAACTCTTACTTTACCAATTAAGCCGTTGCCACTAACTTTGGGCAATGGTGGCATGCACAACATATGGATTTGATTATAGAATTCTTGAGCTTCAGACGGCGGCATTTCGTTTAGGCAAGCCTTTTTTAAAAGATCTTTCAATGGGATGTCTGATACTAAAAGCTGTTTGTCGAATTTGTACTCGTGTAAATCAATTTTATCTTCTACGCGAGTATCCATCTGAAAATCTTGCTGCGGTTCGTCAACAATCATCTGGTTCTGAGTATGAACTTGTTTCTTGTACTTCCTGTCCTCTATTTTTCGCAACCTATTCTCAAACTCTTCTTTTCTATTTAATCTTTGTTGCTTTTGAATACTAGTCAACTCAGAATTGTCTGTATTTCTCGGCTTGAATTTAGGTTTGAATTTAAATCCTGTCAATGATGGCAATATGTTGTCTGTCTTATCGTTGTCTTCATTTTTCATAGTTTCGGATTGGGATCCCTCAAAATTTCAGAGTGGATTCCATAATGAACAATTCATGAAAGACAGAGTATAGCATAGTATTTGAACAGATTTACTTAATTTAATTGATCGATTAAACAATCCAAAACTGAACGCGTTATTTTAATTTGAGATGTTTGGGTAAAATTTGCTTACAGTACTTCACTGCGTTTTCTATGTTATCGACTTTTGGATGGACACTTTGAGCTTTGGCAACTGCCACATGTTGCCGATGTCGGATTGTATGATAGTTGTACAATGGCGAATCAACAATTACTTGCATTCCAATGTAGTTGTAACTTCCGATTGGGGCATATATACATGCACCGGTATCAATGTAGTTATGGTCTCCAATATTGCATTGAATTGAAGTAAATTCGCAAATTACGGTAAAATCTCCAATACTTACGTTATTAGATATTCTAGCAGTCGGGTGGATAATGCAGTTTTTACCAATACTTACATTAGATCCTATTGCGGTGTCAAATGCTACAACACTGTTGCTCATTTTGAAGTGTCTCGTTTCAAAAAGAATCATAATAAATAAACGAGACCCATTCTGACAAATGTCCTCATTTCCAAGAAGGAAGAATACTTATAAAGCATACTAGATTACCCATTATCATTAATTGATGATGCCCAACACAAAAATGAAACGAAAAAACACGCTGAACGCGCCATTATAGAAGAACAAAAAAGATTACAATGAGGTATTAGAAAAAGACAATAAGTCAAAATCACCACATGCAAAACACATTAAACCACAATCAAGAGAATGTGTACACGTATGTCATAACATTCAAGTACAATCCTTTTAATTTATCAATTGGGCTTCACTTGGCAAATGGGACACCAAATATAAAAACTAGACTAACTGGTTTTTAAAGGAGGTGCACCATACGGAGGAAATGCTATTATTAATAAAAGATCTTCTATTATACCAATTTTCTTTCATTACTTTCAATCCCCTCTTCAAAATAAAACTAAAAGACCTGCATCTCGTTCAAATATATGAGGTCTTTGAGCATCTAAGCAAAAGGTGCATTTTCTTAGACGGTACTCTTTCTT
>JADGIF010000068.1:0-23697 GCA_018985225.1 Amoeboradix gromovi
TAACGGCATGACCAAGCTCTCAGCTTCTCTCGTGAAATTTTAGATTTTCTAGCAAATCGGGGCTTTTGATAATGAGTCTCCCCATGACCCTATTGATGTTTGAAACACTTTTAGATATAAAATGATTGAGGATTTAAAAACAAACTTCATCGAATTGCTGGAATTAGCATCAAAATGCATATCATTAAAAACACAGTTTATAATCGATTCTGTTAATATAGATTGGGAAAGAAAAGAACCCGAGTTTGAAAAGCTGTATAGGGCAGCATTTGTCTTAGCTCACTATGAGTCGCAGTATTGCTATGATATTATACAGAACTGGTTAAACGATATTGAAAATCAAGAACAATATAAAATGATTGTCGAAAATAGAATTGGAAAGGATGGAACTTCAATGAAAGACTGCTATTTATTGCTATCATTGTCTCTTTGTGCTAGAGTGCTGTCATCTATATTTGATGGCGTCTCCGATGATGTTAAAAGAGGCAAGTTTGGTTACTCTATTGAAAATGCTCTTTTTGTCTTGTTGAATAGATTTTCTTCAGCAAAACAAAAACTTCCTTTGACCCAATACTTTTTCAAAAATATATTGAAACTGTTAAATGGGTTACTGGACATCCGCTTTATCGGAGTTACTGATCGATTGTTAAGTCAGATGAAGTCAAATAGCGTAAATATTGAAAAGTATTGTAAATTTATTCGGCATTTATCTCTCACATACTACCCTACTGATAAACTAGAAGAAAGTGCTGACTTCTTAAAATCATTGAGCGAAATGTTCTTTAGCGTCTCTGAACATCCATTGAAAAAGACTCTTTCTGACACAATCGTTAAACTGCTTCTACCTGCTATTCATACTCTTAAAGCAGAGTTAAAGATTCCCACTTGGGCTAGTTTTGTAGATGATGTTCTGACTAAAATTTTAAAGTCCCTTTCCAAAACTAAATACGCTTCATACAATTTTCAACTGGCTGTTCACATACTATGTGCTTCCCCAGAAGAGAAGTTTTTGCTTCACTGGAGTACCCTCATTGAAATAGGTATCAAATACAAGGACTCAACGATGAGGAATCAGGCCTTGTACTATTCTAACAGGCTAATTTATACTTACGTTTCAAAATATTGCAATAACTCTGCTAGTCTTAAACCAGTTCTCGGGCTATTCTCTAGCATTTTTCCTTTTGGGAAGCGCGGTTCTATAATTCCTGAATATTCCGAAATACTTATGGTGCGTCTGTTTTTTCCAATGTTTATTAAATATCCCACTATTTGCTTTAAAAACATAGTTTTAATATGGCTGCAACATGACTTGATTATGAACAATAATGGTAAAATTGATATGTTTTGTCATGATCGGTTTTACCTGGGTATTGTTATCACTTGTTATTATGCCTACTTCATAACCGAGTACGATTCTCTGTCTGACTTCAGGTGTGATGTGCCTTACGAGGAACTCATGAATTCTAAAAACATATCACTTTTAAAACTGGCTAAAATCGAAGATATGCTTCAAGTTTTGCACATTGTTATCTTTCGATATCTAAACGTATCAAGCTTGTTGTTTCTCGAAAATTCATTGTTCGGGGAAAAGTTCCTGCCTACAAAGTTCATTGATCTTCCTATAGTAAGTGCCAATGTCGAAGACAAACTTAATACCGTAATTTCTAATTTTCAAACTAATGTTGACAGAGTAGTGGCAGATACTCATAAACTTATCATAGAATACGAAAAGATATTGCTACCTCTGTTTGATGTTAATTTAAGAGCCAAAACATTTGTACATGGCATTATGAGTGTAAATAAGAACGTTTCAATTATATCATATCAGACTTTAAAGAGCACTACCGCAACTGATACGATTAAAGTGGCACTAGAGTATTTGATTAAAAAATTGCCACAACTGAGCAACCCGCTAAGACTTTTGATGAACGATGGAATCGGTTACTCAGAAAGATATGGTTTAGTGAGCATAACATGCGATCTCTTCAGAACAGCTTCTGCTAGACTGCAATTGACAGAGTATTTGCCCTGTTTATGCATGGTAGAAGCATACTGCTGCCTACTGCTCTGTTCGACTGATACTTCCTTGGCCAGTTGTAGCACAGTTTTCTTAGAAAGCATATCCAAAGTATCTAATGAATTAGGTTTAGATGGGAGGCTATGTCATCTTTTTGACTCAAATGACCTCCATTCATTTTCATTCAATAAGTCGTGGAAGAAAATGTTTAAATCAGATAAAAAAGAAGAGAATTGGAGAGACGTTTGTTTTAAAGTTGTTCAACAATATTCCAAGAGTTCTAATTCTAACTTGTTCTTATTCAGAGAGGAGATTTTCCACGCGGCTGAAGTACTAATAAACGAAGTGAATATGAGCGTGGAGAATGCTACATTAATTTGGGCACCTAGAATTTCGCTAGATCAGAAGATTTATGAGGACTTGGACTGTTATCTGATTTTTTTGTTCGCTACAAGCACTCCTGATGCTCTGCAAAATAAGCAGCTCAAGAAGTTTGCATCTTTGCTAAGGTACATAATGACTATAAATAGCACCCCATGCAGATATATTGTAGTAGAAATTATTAAACGATTTAAATCATCAATAAGTGAGTTGCTGATAGATGAATTTCAAGATGAAATTAGCAAGGTTACTATGGAATTGGGCGCCAAATCTTTCAGAAAAACAAAGAAGTACACTAAACTGGAACCTAGAACTGTCGAGTGGTTAATTATACTAACTTTTCTGATTATCAACTGTTCGCAACTGACAACTACAACAAGTCGGATGATTTGTGAGGAGCTGTTAACTGCATTGTTCGATTATGTCAAGACTGATCACTTGGACAACTATTATTACAACCTTAAGATATATTTTAACCTTTTAGCTAGGCATGTCCATGGCATCAGTAGTATCCCATTTGTGGACGCAATAGGCTCTAAATTGTTAGTTGAAATAATAGAGGAAGTAAAGAATTGGACTGGCTATTACAAGGTACCTGTCTTGCTGACTCGTCATGACACAGCGGTTAGCAAATTGACAGAAACATTGCGTGATTTCAACGAGAAAGAGAAGGTTGCTTATATGTTTGAGCAATCATTGTTCGAACTGCAAGAAGAGTCTATCAGCCTAATCCTTGTTATAGCGTGTAGAGAATTTAAGACTACAAGTAATGATAACGATGTAGCTACGTATCTATCATATATTAACTTCATTGAATGCGTACTAGATGACCTGAACATCGTGGCAGATAGGAACGTTAGAACTACAGCAAGTTTGAAAGCAATGATCAATCTTAATCCTAGTTTAACTGATGATCTAATTAAACGATGCTTTAACAACACAATAACCAGTGGCAAGTCTATATTCTACTCATTCGCTGTCATAGATTCGCGGGAGTTGTATGCTAGTACATTATTATTAGCATTAATTAATTTGATTTCGTTTCCCCTAGAGAACAGAACTGCTGCTTTACAACTACTAAAGCAATCATATGCTGGCGATTCGCTAATGACAATTATCATGAATATTAAACAGCAGCAAGATGGAATGACGATTTTGATTATTTGTGAGATATTTGAATGCATCAAGCACTGTAATTCTACATGGTATTCATCTCTATTTAAAATATTAATATTGTTTATCGATGTTGAATGTAATGACGTGATAACAAAGCATTTAATTAATCTAACATACTTGAGGTACAATGATTGTTACATTTCAGTTATTGAGACTTGGAAAGCCTGGTTTAATACCCATCTGAAATCAAAATGCGAATCATTGCTGTTAGTGTTAACAAGATACAACATAACATTAAGACAAATAAAATTTATCGAATTCACACAGATAATACTCAAGATTGTGTATACGGAATGTTGTAAAGAAGTCTATTTGAATGTGCTATTAAACTCATTCACCTGGGAACATTTAATATTTCAAAAATCAGAGGAATTTGAATCCAGAGAAGACGAGGATGTACTGAGGTATTTTCAAGAAGAGCCGTTCAAAGGATCACTTTCGATTTCATTCATATCATTTCTTAATGTTTCGACTGTCCATCTGTTAAGTGAGAACTCGATTATCATAGAACAATACCTCTATCTGTTCGTATATGGGCTGCTGCACTTTAACAATACTAGCACATTGTTAAAACCAAAGATTCATTCCGTGATGCAGGTTGTAGCGTTACGATTGAACGTCCCATTTAAGCGGTTCAACGATCCGACTGATTATTTTTTAGAAATTGTTCCACATCTAACAGAAGAACTGAAAGTCAAGCTGGTTGATCAGATAGTGCAGTGGTTGAGCTATTGCCCGATAGTCAAGTTCCATATACCCAGTTTGAAGTTTATACAAATACTGAATCCCAAGGTAGAATCATACATATTTTTAGAGCTGATAAATTTGCTGCAGAAGACTTTACAAGATACATTGGATGAGACAATTGCGTTGAAGGAACAAGTTTATGAAACAATTTATTACTTATTACACGAGAAGCAATTCACGAAAACAGACAAGTCCTATGCTTTATTCCTTACAAACATAATCAAGTACTGTCCTGAAGATGACGCCAACTTCAGTACGTTTACTCGAGTCTCAAAAATGTTTTTGCAATTGTATCCAAAGACGTGGTTCTTAATAGAACAAGAGACTGATGACGCTGATCTAATCCAGCTTTTATCGGCATTTACCAACCGATACTTTAAACGCCATTTGTCCTCAATCGATTATTTTACTTTTATTGATGAGTTCATCGGCATCGTTTATCAAAATAGGAAGAACAATGTGTACTTGGCCTTTGTTTTCATAGGTTTGCTGAAGTTGAGGGAAGAATTTCATACAGAGTTGCAAACCAGTTGCGTAGTTGCTACTTTATTGGAGATGCAACAAGTTAACAAATATTTTACTGTTTTTAGTACAAAGAAACTAAAAGATTATTCGGAGTTCCTGAATCAGACTAGCAACATATTACTGCTGATAAATGATGACGCATTTCATTCGGAATTCTCATCGCTGTTGTTTGAGATCTTTGAATATTCAAAAGATCCATTAGAAACCATACAGTTTATTAAGAGATATACAAGCAAAAGAATGAGAGAGGGCTTGAAGATATTTCTGCCTAATTTCGATGCATGGCTGATAGAATTAAAGTTCGAAGAATCGGTGCTATCACACATGATGACACTTTACACCGATATAATGGCATACGAACAGAAGGAGGCATTTGTTGGCAACCCGTTGCACAAGTTTAACAGCATTTTAATTTACAACGACTCTTTAAAGACATTTTTGATGAAATGGAAGCCTGATTTCCAAATGAAGAACACTTTAAGATTTTCTTACGATGCTCTATTGCATGACTCTATAGAAGAGAGTATGCGGTCTAGTATCTCTCATTTCGATGACCATTTAGCAACTAGACTTGATTTTATACCAAGTGCATCATCATTGGCTATTTATGATACAAACAACAGCGATATATCGACATCATCGTCATCAATAAGCCTAGGAACCTCCACGCAGGCATTTGATGTGACAAACTTAAGGATTCTTGAGGAAAATGAAGATTTGCAGAAAAAGACTGAAGAACTGGAAAGCATTGATGAGCTCACTAAGATGGAGCCACCTGAAAAACTCATGTATGATCCAAGCAAAAACAAATCACAGAAACATAAAAGAAGTCAATCCCTGGCTGCTCAATCGTCGAAATCGTCCACCATTAACAAAGACTCGATATTAGGTAGCGCCATTCAAGTTAATGCTAGTAAAGATCACAGCGCTGAAGATATTATCATGACCCCGGATGATCCAATGCAGAACGTTGAGTTTGAAGATTTAAAAAGAGTTAAAACCGACACAGCTAGTGAAAGAAGTGTAGTTGGAACTGAAATCGAGGTCACACCCTCGGATGGTCTTATCGTTGCAGATATAAGAAACTCTGCAAATAAAATTGATATGACCAAAGAGACTATTCAAGTCTCTGATGCCAAGGACGAGCAATCCCGTTGTGATGTTTCAATTAACTTGCGCGTCGACAAGGATGGCCCAGATTCAAATCCTTCAGTAGACATATCAAGCACAGTATCATTGACTCCATCTACCGCTCAGTCAAACAGAGTATCATCATTCAACTCGCTAATTAGTGAGGAAGAACTGGTATTTCCGTTAAAAAAGCGTAGTTCCAAGAAGAGGTCTAAACTGGTACTTGAAATGAACAGTGTTTGCACCGAAGGATATTTACAAAAGAACATTGAGCAGTACAAATCGTCTATTAGTAGCACTTTGAAGATAGAGTTAAACGACATCGAGTCATTTGAACTGACTCCTACTTTTAGTTCTGAAAACAGCACTCGAATCAGAGTCGAGCTAAACGCAGATGAAGATGCAGATTTAAAATTGATGGAAACCGAGATATCATCATCCATAAGGAATGGATCTCTTTTAATACCAGTAATAAGCAACCAAATATCTCTGGGAGTCAAGGACAGCAAGGCAATAGATCAGCGTAAATCAGATTCTACAAAGAGCGATAACATAAAGAGGAAGGCAAACTTATCAAGACCAAGCGTTAAGAATTTGTTTCAATAAGAGAAGTAAAAGTATTTATTTTATCAACGTCGATCTGCTTTAAATCCTCGCTTACCAGAGAATAAATATTTAGGCATTTTGGAGAATATTTTACGATCAATGTTTGCTTTCTGGATAATTCCCAATTTGATTTCTTTCAACTCTTTATGCTTTTGCAAGTCTAGAACATCGCCCATAACAGCATCATTCGTAGATCCGTTGTCCGATCCATCATTGCTTTCATTATTCTCCGAGTCCAGGTCCATATCGGTTGGTCGTCTCTTTGGCTTGCTTCTAGTTGCTTTGAATGTCTGTCTAGTCAGTTTATGCATTTGGGTGCTTACATGTTTTCTGTCTCTGATATTAGAGGCAATAAATCGTAGTTGCTTGGCTACAGGGTTCTTCAAGCTAATTTTGTATTGGCCCGACGCATGCATGGCTTCTTCTTCTTGCTCTAGGGCCAATAATTTTTTTTCTATATCAGCATCTACAAAGTCGGCTACATTCCTACCATCCATGATTTCAGGGATTTGGTCATATTTCCAGTCTTCCATCTCCAATATGTACTTTTTATTCAAATCCACGCTATAGACACCAGTGCCACCATTTTGAAGTTCCAAATCTCGCTCCAAAATTCTTCGATTTGGATCAGAGTAGTCATAAAGGGGCAAGTTTTGAGTTGTCTTCTCCAACACTGCACGAGGAATTGTGGCTGCTCTCACAACTTCGTCCCTCTTAAGAGGCAAAGCTACATTCAATTTGTCCAAGATGGAATCTGCCTTGTTCTTTAAGAACTTCTGCTCTAATCGCTGTGCCAATAACATATCACATGCACCATTTCTAACACCAATAACATTGTCCTCCGTCATACTACTCAATGAGTTGATCAAGTATCCTTCAAAAGCCTCTTTAAAACAAGCCATTTCTTCAGGCTCCAAACTGCTCAAACTGCGCAAATCACTTTTTGAACAAACAATCATTGTCGGTTTGTTGGCGAATAAAGGTTTGATGGAATTAAACAAATTGCACTGGTCCTTAATAGAATAACCACATTGCTCTGATAGATCTACAAAATACATTATGCAGGATCGTATGTGAGCCAATGCGGTAATACTTTGCATCTCTATAGTATTTCTATCTTCCAATGGATGGTCTAGGATACCAGGTGTATCGATTACCTGCCATCTTAGGTAGTTGAAGTCAAAGTGACCAACATATAGTGCCTTGGTCGTAAATGCATATGGCTGCACTTCCACCTCTGCACGAGATACCTTATTCATGAAACTAGACTTTCCCACGTTGGGATACCCACATACAATCAGAGTTCTTGTAGTAGGATCAATGCTTGGTAATCTGCCCATATGTTGTCTGACTTGTTCTAAATACACCAAAGCCTTCTTTTGCTTCTTCACCATTGTAACCATCCTACCTAGGGCTGCGCGTTTTAACATCTTTGCTCGATACAATGAGTCTGCGTACTTTAACAACTTGACGTACTCTTTACCAATTGCAATAACTTTATTTTTGGTCAGGTTCAAATGACCCAAGGCCAACTTGTAGTGATCCTTGTCATATAGTACATTCAAAAGATCGGAATAGAATGGATGGATATCTTCCAGTTTAGGAAAATCTGTTAAAATCACGTCAATTCGCTCTACAAATTCCTGAGAAGTAAATTTTACTTTTGTCATGTAAAACTTTCTAATTCTAGATATCTGAAAATTGGCATGTATTTCAGTAGGTGTCTTACGTTGAGTCTTTGACAGCACTATGTCTATTATATCCTCTGGTACTACACGAATACTTTTGAACATTAAGTTTTACCCTCTGACCCTGGAATTAAAAAGCAATTTGAACACGCCCTATGAAGAAGATGGGCAGAGGCATACGACAATCTAGTAGATGTCCAATGCTACGCCAGTATACTCCAATGTTGTATATTTGCGGGTCGATTTGTAAATGATGTTACACCAATTTCTGGCTACAGAAGCCTGGCAAAGTAGACTGGTGGTAAAAAGTATCCAATTAAAGGATAGGTTACAAAATATTGGGTGTTTAAGTCTGTTTAGTTCTATTTGTTGAGATGTTTGTGCTAAAAAGTTTTCATAGTTTTTGTAGAATGTGTTCCAACTTGTGGGTATCATTAAACGCTAATTTATTGCTGCTACATGGTCTTGTTATGTACCTTTGTCAAATGATTCTTTAATCCAGAGTGAGATGCATATGATTTCGAGCAGTAAGTGCATGTAAAGACTTTTTTCATTAATAAATCTGTCGGAATACTGCTGTTGCTGTCCTCCATTTGAATTGTTGGTTTCTGCATAATTGACTTATCTTGTTCCGTGTGTGTTTCCTTGTGACCATATAACTCGTATAACGTTTTGAATGTCTTGCTGCAACACTCATATGGCACATCCTCAAACATAAGGTGGGACAGAATTCGAGAAAACGGCCCCAATTATAAGCCGGAGATACTCCCTGCGAGACTGTCCCATAATGGCACTTCATTTAGTTTCCTTGTTGCCAACTTGGTTTTTCACGCCCAATCTAATAATTATGAACAATACGATTATATCAATAGCAGATTCCTGTTCCAAGACTTTGGTGCCCCTCCTTAAAAGTTATGGTATCCAAGATAATTGCGAATTTTTACAGAGAAACTGAGACAACTAGTCGCCGTTACAGCACTTGCTCACGCTTCCACTACCCTAAGACGGTATTGAATAAGGATGCAAGTAATATTTGTTCCTTGTTGCCATATGGTCTCAGTCCATTTCCAAATGACAATTTGCACGTGTAGCAAAGCAAGTATCAGTGACATGTTCCTTACGAAATGCGATTCCAGTATTGTACCCTGTGTAAACTTCACCAGTAAATGATTCATTACAACCTATCAATGCCTTTCCGTAATCTATCAAAGCTGACCAGAGTATCCAGCTTTATGCAGTTGGGATACATATAATTGCGGTAAATAACTTCTTTAATTAGAATTAAAACCTGCTTTTATCAGACATTGTTTAGCAATTGTGAATGCGCGACAGATGATTTGAGCAAACTCTCAAACTTTTCATAAGATTTTACGCCCTCGTGGGGTCTCGATCCCCAGACCTTCCGATTAAAAGTCGGACGCTCTACCAAACTGAGCTACGAGGGCTTAGAATGCTGGCTCTACAAACACGATAAATTTAGGTTTACAATGGTACCTCATTTACTAAAGAAGTTGCTATAATCTAATCTTGCTAGTAATCCGTTCACTCTCATTGTCCACTCCGAATCGTTCTCCTGGCAGGCATTCTTTATCCATTCCTTGAATATATCTAACTTACTTCTCCACATCATCAACAACTCCACGACATCCTGTTCCCGTTGTATCATTATTCCTAATTCTCTGGTACACCTCATCAGATCTAAGACTAGCATAACATCATCTACCGGTAAAAAACAGTTTTGACTCATTCTTATTAACATGGACTGGTGGATAAACTTCAAGTCACTAATCTCCACACTTAAATGCATTTTGTTTATCATTTCAGCCCAATAGTGCTCAAGTATCTCACCAGTATATATAGTCATTGTAGTGATAACATGTTTTATATAATTCAGATTGATCAGCAGCGACTTGTTAGTAGGTTTACACTGCTTTAACTCATACATACTTATTCTTAATAGCCACTGATACTCAAAGAGATTTCTATAGCACTGTTCTATGGATTCATCCATTATCAGCCCAATTAGATCATTGCTCTGATATTCTAGTCGGATAAGATCTAGCAAGGTGTGAGTAGTAAGCCGGTTTAATATGCTAGGATTAGACTTGTTTGGTGTGTTGTTTGTCTCATCGATCATATAACCACGTCGTTTACTTCTCTTTTTAACCTTTGGATACGAGTATATAAGGCGGTGACAGGATTCATACAGAAGTTGCAATCTATTAGTACTGGCAGACTGTTGCTGAATATTCAACTCATTATAAGCCAAATGAATAAAATACTCTATAGAATCACTTGGAAGCAGTAGAAAGTAATATTTGCGAGCGAGAAGCCATTCAAACAGATGAGATTGTTTTATTTCGTTGATTAGTATAATGTTTGCTTGCAAGTATATAGAACTTATAGAGCTATAAATATCGAGCTTGGACTGTTTATTATTGCAGCAGTAACTTGCAAAAATAGAAGGAGTAATGGTAAAGTGGTCATTTACGAACTGAATCCAATGGTCATTGTCATATATAGATTGATACTTTGTGTATTTGGTAATGAAAAGTAGTTTGTCATGAATTTCATCTAATCCGCAAGGTGAAAGGGAATCACAGCCATACTTGATGTTGTTTAACAAATCACCCAGTAGTGGTTTGGATATGTGTTCAAGAACATGTTCAATGAGTGTAGAATCTATTTGGATAAGTGCTAATTGAGAAATAATTGCAAGTACGAGATGGTTAGGAAGAACCAGCGGCGGCTGTTTCAACTTGAGCAATAGAGATTCTCGGATGTCTTTTTTCATAAATAAATCATTATTTAAAACAACAGCTTGCGAGGATCGATAATCAGCATCGCTAGATAAAATAGAATTGACAATTGTATTTAATAGTTCCAAAGGCTTCTTGAGTGGATAAAGCATGTTCAACTGTTGATTAGAATTTAATGAGAAGCCGTCAGCCATTAGGATATAAAGGTCCTGCATACAATTGCGGGTAAAAGCCTGAAGGGAACCAATTGCATTTGTGCTACAATCCAAATCAACAAACTGCAGTAGGTTAGTAGCCAACAGTTTGTAGCTCGCAAGTTCTTTTGCATCCCAGCAACTGGTCAAAATACTCATATGTGTCATATTCTACAGAAACTAGGCAAACGTTTTAAAACAAATGTCTCAAAAAAGCAGAACTATCAAACTGGAGTTGTTCCATCTTTTATAACATGCGCATGAGTTCTTTTTTGGCGAGCTTGCTCACTAAAACTTCTCTCTTGTTTTGTCATCCATTCTACCCCTGTCTACTTTCCAAAGGCATGTCCTAAATGTTTCAAACAATATGAAAAGAGAATATGGGACAGAACAGCACAATGTCTTGCGCAGAAATACATGCAGTAAGGCTCATGATCTTGAAATTGATCTGTGTGACAGAATTTTGATGAAACAAGAAGTCTTACATTCCAATTTTCCAATTGAGAGACAGGTAAATCCTACTAAATTTGACCATTTAATGAGTGAATGGAACAATGCTCTTGATGAATACTTTAATAATCATCCTGACGTATTGATATTTGATGTGTATTCCATTTCCAATGACCTCAACTACCCAGGATTGTACACTGCTTTGACCGAATATATAGGTAAACATAAGCTTATATTTCAACAGCAGCTACCGTATTTCTGTAACTCTTATTGGAGTTATTTCAAGTTTGTGTTTTGCAAACAGTTCAAGGTTGAACAACGTGTTGATAAAATGGAGGGATCCTTAGTTTATCTTCAGAGGCTTCAAAACGTTTCCGATCTTCTCGATAAACAAATATTGCATGATAGATCTTCAAAGCTTTTTAATATTACAGATTTTAAACGTCTTCTTTCGACCTTTACGATTGATGTTAACTTCTTGTTTGATTATTTGCAAGCTGCAGGTACTATCAATGTCGATAAAAACGCCGTAAAGTACAGCAAAGATCCTATTGTTGCAAGTGATCATCAAATCCTTAATGTTAAAAACACGCTTAGTACGCTTCAGAACAGGTCCGTAAGTCTTGAGTCAGATATACAGTCACTTCAATCTAATATAATAGCTAATAAACTCAACAAACAGAAAGCTTTGTCATTACTTAAAAAAAGGAAACAATATCAGTCGCTTTTGCAACAGCGTCAAACTACTATTCAAACATTAGATGACATGCTGATGAAAATAGATGAATGCGAGACCGACAAGCAGATCATGGATGCGTATCAGCATGGATCGTCAGTTATCAAGACAACAATGAAGGAATATGGCTTAACCGTTGACAAGGTACATGACACAATCGCGATGGTAAACGAAGTTCTGCAAGATGCAGAGAACATCAACATTCCTAATTTTACCAGTGATGAAATCGAGAATGAGGTTGAGTTAGAGTTTAACGAGATGCTAAATGACTTGGAAATTAAATCAGAGGTGAAATTTCCAAGTATTCCAAGCGCTCCTATAAGCGATAAAAATGTGTTAAATACCGAAAATCCTGCTATTGCTTGATCTTCGAGTCAAACTAAATAAACTAATTTTATTAAATGTTCATTGAAGAGTCAAAGTGTTCCAAACAAGTTTTCACTCTTCCTCGCACATCAGCATCTACATCCTGTAAATGTTGTTTTAGTTTGTCCTGAAAGCCATAGTTCCTTAATTTTTCAGTTCTAGTAAAACTTTCCATTTCGTCTTGCCATGTTAAGTTGATTATTGCCCATACCGAGGCTACCCTTATACTGGCTTGCTCATGTGATATGTAATTGTACAACGCCTGTATTAATATATCAGATGCCAATATGGCTGATTTGTGGTTGTTATTACCAGTAGCTACATTGACTACAACATACAATGCTTGCTGCAGTACCTGTGTGTTCACATTTCTTACTTTAGATTCTAAAAGTCTAATAAATTGGTTTGGATTAAATCCTTTGAAAACATCTTCAATATCCTAAATTAAAAGCTAATTACGATTTCGTCCATGCATGCTAGGTTTCTTATAAGGTTCAGTGCATGCTCCTGAATACTAGCATCATCTTCCAGTAACAAATTTAATCGATCAAATGTTAAGCACTGCATAACTCGCTGCTTTAATGCTGTTTTGCTTTGATAAACAAGATTTTTTAGCGCCCATATAGCATTTAATCTTAGCTTGATATTGGGTGAATGTACAAGAGCAACTAAAAACTCAATTCCCCCATTTTCAGTTACTTCATCTTTAACTGGACTAAAATCCAATACAATATTACAAAGAGTGGCACAAGCACTTATTTTTACATCATCGACGGGGTCCTTTAAAAGTGTTAAGATAGATTTAACAATCGAGGCATCGACAAGTGCAGTTCTTAGTGTTTTCACGGATCTGCTCAGTGAGCGCGTCAATTGGCAGGCTGATGATCTAATTGATATGTTCTTGCTGTTTAACAACCTGCTAACCATTCCTAGAACTTTGGTGTCAATCACTTTCTTTCTGCAATCCTCCCTCAGCGACGAAATAGAACTAAGGGCCGTTAGTGAAGCTTCTACTTGCAGTACTAAAAGCTCATTAGCATCCTCTGTCCACGACTTTACCACTTGTGATAGCTTGGGAATAGCCTCAGCTTCGCTCGCCGCTTTTTGCAATTCTTCAGACCCACTTGTTAGATAAGCTAAAACAAGAGCCGCCTTGTAATCAACTTCAGAGTTGAGAAGCTTCACCAGGGTAGGCAGCACAACTAAATTTACTTCTCTTTGTAACTCATTGGCAACGTTGACTGCAAATAAATTTACCAAACAAGAGCACACAATTAGTTTGTCATTTGAATGCCTCATAGATTTGCATAAAGAGACCAATAGAGTGGACAAAAGTACCTGCTTGTCTCCGATTGCCAATTTCAGAGACATAACATGTTTAGCAATTTCTTGATTCTCTTTTAGAATGGCAGAAAGAGCTAACAAACAGTAGCTGACTAATTTAGGGTTATCACTAGATAGTAGCTGAATTATTTTGTCCATTCCACCACTTTCAGCAACCAGAGACTGATGTTGTTTGGTTTTGCAAATCTTGGAGAGAAGTTCGCACAATACAAGCGAGAGCTTAAATTTTGATTGATCCATGCTGTCAACAATACTTAATATGTTGCCATGTCCAACAGCGAATGTGTTGGATTCGTATACTGACCGCAGACATTTTGCTGCAGCAATCTTTGTGTCTACGTTTGTCGATTTAGAAAATAAGTCCCAAACTAGCTCACATTTTTCATGAGAAATAACAGCTTGAGGAATCAGCAAGCAGGAAGAAAGAAAAATTAGGGTATGCTGGAGAATTATTTCATCATGGATGCTAGACATTGAATTCAAAAGAGCATCGTATGTACCATCTTGTATACAAGACAGCTTCTCAAATGGATTACCGATCACTTTATTTCTTAGTATTTTGATTTCTTGTTCCGAAATATTTGATTGAACCATTGTTTGGAAAATAATGGATTCCAGTTAAGATTTTTTGATGGTTTTCATCTTGAATCGTCAGAGCCAGTGGTGCTAGAGTTAGCAAGCAATTTGTGCGGTAGTGTTTTTTAGGTTCTCCAAGAGTCGACAAGGTCGGCGTGAAATATAAGGACCAATTTAAATGGAAATGTAATAATTCAATTTTGGAGAATTTAACAAGTGAATCGACCGTAGGATAAGGAACAATGATTGTCATTCATTTATTGTTTTACGAAAAGGAAAATAGACAAAAGATGTTCATACGCAAATCTTAAAAGATTTTTATGATGAAGCTAAAGCAGTCGCTGCGCCCACCTAGTTCCAAAAGGTCATTAAGACAATAAACCAGAACATAAAGTCATTCTACTAATGAGCGTTAAAGCATCAAGTTGACAGAGATGAAATTATAGTAAAACTATTCTTTTAATCTCCAGCTGATGAGCATAGCCTATTTTTGTAAAAACCGGAGCAACTTTTTTTAGAGACAGTGTCCGAATCGCTGTCGAAGTATCCAAGAGATTCCTTAATTCTGTGATTTCGTGTACAATGATTTCTAATTTCAAAGATACTACTCGGCATCCTGATTGGTTATCAGACAACAAATGACTCAAAAACCGACGGAGTACTTTTTACAATGCAATGGGTTTTACAAATTGTTTTAATGATGGGTATACCGTACGCTATCCAGAAGTTTTCGAATTGGAGAACTGCTAAGGTCTTTACAAAGCAGGAGTATAGATTGAAGGAACAGGAAAAAAGAAGAGGCCACTCTATCTTTGCGAATGTTTTGTTGCTAACATCATTGGTAATCTTTGGCTACTTAATTTTGAATCCTGATGAATCCATGTTCACCAAAATTGGGTTGAGCCCTAAAACTAGAAATTATGAGTTGCGAAATACTTTAAGATCGTATCTAAGCGATATGATACCTAGTGATCCTGCGTATCATATTAACAGTATGGATCCCGTTAGCATATCTGGGGCTACCAATGATTACGATAAAATAAAGGTTTGGTATGAAATGATGAAAAACAAAGGTAAAAGATCATTGTATACATCTTACGGTGATGCTATTTACTGTGAATTCTGCAAGTATGAAATTGACTACGCTTTCTATTACGCTCCAGAAGTCCTTAAGTGCTATCTCGGTCTCTTTTTACTTATTGGATTGGTTACTATGACTTATCACAAATCTCAATGGCGTCTTAGTGCCAGCGTATTTGCAGCATCTATGCTAGTCTCTGAGATGTCTCTCATATTTATGAGCAAGGAAACATTAGACATGGTTCAATATTCTTATGCTTGGGATAGAGCAAATCAAGCAAGACATGTTTTGTTTTTTCTTCTTACTGTTGCCATGTTGGCTCAAAATAAACCAAACGTCACAAAGGACGATACACAAGAGATGTATTGTGATGAATTGGATATCTTAAGCTTTAAAATATTCAAAATTGCGAAATTATTGCAGCTGAAACAGCAGGTGGATAGCGGCAGCACTATTGGACCTATTCACCCTTCCAAGAAACATTTGCTACAGCATATTGTAGTTGAAAGAGAGATTTAAAACTAAGTAAATTTCTTGAGTTATAATTTATAAAATATTTATTCAGACATGCTCGTATCCGTATCCCATTCACTCTCTCCATCTTCCGCATTATCAAATTCAAAGTTCTCTGTAATGCACTTGTAGCCAATCCCCTCAAATTCTTTGATCTGATCATGCAGTTTGCTCTGTTGTAAAACAATCACAATGGTTGATTCCATTCCAAAAAGAGGCATAATATACTTAGACAGAGCCTCTATTAAATCCTGCTTCGTTATGTTTGGCAATTCATGTATTACCTCATTTAGCATATCCTTTCTTTTCTTGCACAATACCGTCCTCTGAAAGCATTTATTAGCAGCGTTATACAATGTCTTCTCTTGAATGGTTTTTGAATATATCAGTGATGATTTGGCACCCTCAAACTGCTCAGTTGTCAATAGTTCAGAATTCGAACAATATTCTTCAACTACTTTCTTAGCAGCGATAAGCGCTTTAAATGGATTGTTACATTCACTAATGTATAATTCCAACAATCCAGATTCCATTGATGTTGATAAACTACATCCATAAGCAAGTCCAGCCCCTCTTATCTTTCTCCAAAATGGTCCTTCAGTTGTTTCTAAAAATTCTAGAGTCAATGCTACTAATGGAGTCAACTCATACTTAAAGTTCATTGAGATTTGAATATATCCACTTTCCATTGATTTTGGTGCATAAAAATAGCATGTATTCAATTTTAAGTCCAAGTACTCTCTAGAGGTCCCGATCTTTAGTTCAATTGGACAAGGCATTGAGATTTTATCAGCTTGATTGTAAACAGAAGAAAGCTGTTCTTTATTGCCCATATAATGTATCAGAGCACTCGAACGTTGCAATTCCTTAATCACACTATTTAGTTGACTGCAAACCGCTTGAGCATCAGCATGAATAAGATTTGATGTCATGTGGTGTTGCTTGAATAGGTTGCTGATTGATTTGTTGCTGTTTGTATAATTTCTATAATAGAACAAGCTCTCAGTACATAAACTGCCATCTCTCTTAATATTCGACAAATCTTTGCTTAACTTCTGCAGTGCACTTCTGACACGTTCCGGAGTTATATGTAGATCATATATGTTATTGATTAAATGGTTTACACCCAGGTAAGCTTTTTTAGCAATTGTGCGGATAGTCAGAACCAAATACTCACCAAAGTATCCGCATTTAAATGAGTCACCATTTAGTCCACAACTAGAATGGAAGTCTAATGCGTCAGACTCTAACTCATTCAAAACTGATGGTAGATCGATAACTTTTGAATCAATAATTAATTCGCAATTAAAAAACAAACTGTTAAGCAATGGCAATAGTGACTTGTGATGAATTGACAAGTTTGCTGTATCAATCCATAGTTGTACAGTACTAAACGCAGACTCATAGACATCACATTGTAAAAATGGTGCTATTGGAGCCTTGCTAAGCTTGTTAAGAGTTTCTTGAGTCTCGTTGTGTTCTATTTTATACTCTACAGGAAACCTACCAGTCTCTATGTATAGTGGATTAATTTTCAACTTATAGGACGGAAATTCATGAAATACAGTTGCTGGAACTGGCCTCTCATTGTACTTAATAGCAGAATGTAGTTTGTCCTTTAACTCCTGCTGTCTTTTACTATACTCGTGTCTCAAGTATTCATTTCTGGCTGATTTTTCACTTTTAATTTTTTTATTTAATTCAATGCTAGGGGATTGCACCACCACTACACAATGTCTATCGATGATATAATCCTGCAAGATGCCTTGCCAGTATTTCACATCCTTAGTCAATAGAATATTCAGCTCATCAATTGGATTGCAATTATCTAACAACTGAGAGTCCTTTAAATACAGGAAATTAGGAATGATTATGTCGAGCAGGCAATGGCTCGGTTTATTCTCTAAATCGTAAAGTAGTTGATTTTTAACTCTGTTCAGTGCTAAAGTTAGTCTGTTAAAGTCAATAGTGTGGTTTTTTATTAACTGTTGCATTTTGGTGTGGATCTCATGTAATAGATCAACGGATACATCGTTACATATAACATAATAATTAGGGACTATTCTGTAGTCCATGTGCGCATCTACGCTGCTGCAATAACTGTTCAACTCGGTAAAATAATGTTGTAACAAACTAGCTGATGAATCAGTCAAATAAACTAATATCATTGAAATGCTGTTATTAACAAGAGTGTCTGTGATATCTTCAGTCAGCCAAGAGATGCTTACATTCCCTACATCTTCAATCGCATTTGGAAATAAAATGGATTTTGATGTCGACTGCGATAATGGTTTAATTGCAACGTCAGACCAGGGTTTTTCAGGTAAAGGTAACACATCGCCAGCGACCTCGTCTAACTTGAGAATTAACTCGTCCAACTTGTCATCGGGATATGTGCCGCAAATGATTAGAAGTGTGCGATTAGGATGGTAATATTTGGTGTGATAATTAACAATTTCTGACAGAGAGAGTTTTTGAATATCGCTTGTTAAACCGCCGCACTCATATATGTAAGGGCTATTTGGATAGACTTGTTTTAGTATCTCGTGTTGTAAAATATCATCAGCACTGTTCTCACGCGCTTCCATTTCGCAATAAACAACGCCAGCATCCTTAAACTCAGGAGTTATATGGTGAACCTCTGTCATATAAGCAGAATCTGTCATCGTAGGATGCAAAATATGATCATAATACACAGGTAACAATAAGTGTAATCCCTCCCAGCTAACAGTATCAAGAGTATACGCTGTATGATCTACGTCAGTCCAAGCATTGGTGCCATTGGCGTAACACCTGTTAGCTAAAACGTCCAATATTCCTTTAAATGGATATCTTTTTGACCCCATAAATATCTTATGCTCTAGGCAATGAGCATGGCCTTTATTATTAATACCCTCGGTAGGGATCACAAAAGTACTTGAAGCAATAAGAGAAGGATACTTCACATGCACAATTTTCGAATATTTTCCAACTTTAACGTTGATTTGCATGTTTGAATAAACCCCATCTTTTTATATTAATCAGAGGATACTTAAATAACTACTGGGCTGATGGTAAGAAGTGTAAATGCAGTGCATCTTAATGCACGACTAGGCCCATAATGTTGTTACAAGTTTTGAAGTATGTTTTCTTTCATGGTTCGTATTTAACGGGTAATTATATATACGCAAAGAAAAACATTAACAAATATAAATCTATTCTAACTACCATGTATTTGACTTTTGATTTCGCAATATTAATGGATGTATTGGAATTGGAACAAGATACTATGCAGTTCATCGGATCGCTATGGACAGTAATCAGCTTTTTGACAATTTTAAGTGGTTCCTTGTTAATTTTAGCTAGCGCAAAGATATGTCAAGATAAAATGTATGTACATGGCTTTAGACCATTTAGAGGTGGCATCTATGAGCATTTAACTGATCCATTTTACTACGGTAAAGCCTTGCTATTACTTGGAATCTCCATTAACAACCAATCATTAGCTGGCGTGTTAACCTCTTCGTTTTTATACGCTTTGAGCAACATGGGCGTAGCACTTGTTGAGAAGAATACAATAAATGCTTGGATTACAAACTTTGGCAAAAGAAGAGATTCCAAAACTTCTAAAGAATAGGAAACAATAAATCAAGTACAAGTTGTCAATTTACTTTTGAAAATTTAAGCAATGTCGCTGTAAATGTTCCTTTTCCATTAGTTAAAGTTCTCAACTTTGTAGAATAACCTTGTAATTCACGCAACGGTATGTTTGCAGTTATTGGTTCGTTAGATATTATGTCACCTTTTCTCCTTGCTATGTCAGCTAATACTGCTCCAGTGTTATCAGCACTTTCTATGCAAACATTCATCAAGGGTTCATACTTGTCAAACCGATTTATATTGTTAGCCAGGTGCAAGCCAAAAGACTTTTCAATCGCGTCGTTGTATTTTCCAGTGTCGTCCTTATAATTACTGGAGAATCTGAAATCCGCTAATTTAAATTTGGTACCCACGACCTTGAATGTTAGCTTTTCCTGCAGCATCCTGTTTATTGAGCTCTGCATGTGCTCTACGAGATATTTAAAATCGTGCTCAATAATCAGTTCATTGGATAAATCATCATCATCATTAAAGCAATCTGATTTTAGTATTGGGCCCATTTCGATTTTATATTCCACCGTATACTCTCTCTGTGATGCACTAAATGTATAGCTGCAGTTGGACTCTGATTGTACAGCTTTAAATACTGACTTAATACGCATTGGCCCGAAATCAAAATTGCCTTTTGATAAGTTGTACAGTTTGTCTTGTAATATTTCAGCATGCAGTTCGCCCATGCACCCAATAATCCATGAAGAGTCAGCTTTATCGACAGAAATACTTGGATCTTCTAGTTGAAGGATTTCAATTGCATTTTCGGAATCTCGTGAATCCTTCTTAGATTTGAGTGTAGCAGAAAAAAAGAAAACTTGAGAAGGAATATGCAGCAACTCCACATGGCTGCAAAATTTATCACTTGATATTATATCACCAACTTTGACATTCCTAAGTCCTGTCACGATTCCAATCTCACCGCTTTCAATCGAATCTATTTCTTCAATAATTCTACCAAAAGATCTCTGAATTCTCTGAATCTGGACCTTTGACTTAGTTCTGCTGTTGTACAGTTCTGTTGATTTCATAATCTTAGTACCTTTGTTTTTAACGAAATATTGAAACCCTCGCTGCATGTCGTGTTGTATTTTGAAAACCACGGCATAAGGGTGTTGGTGATCCACACTCGGAAAGGGCAGCCAATCTACAACAGCATCTAGTAAATTAGTGACCCCAAGATTTTTTGAAGCCGATCCAAATAAGACTGGATTTGCAAGACCGTTTATAGTTTGTTTTCTGATACATTTGTTCAAGAATTCAGTAGTAATTTCTCTATTCTCCAGAACTAGGTTAATGAGGTCCTCGTCAAAGTTGCATAACGAATCTATCATTTCTGACCTCAAATCATGCTCCTGTTTTACGAGCGAAATAATTTGAGTGAATGGTGACGGAACCTTCTCTTTTTCGGGATAATTTGTATTATTAAAAACAGGAGCCTGGGTTATCAAAGGAAACCCTATTGAATTAAGTGATTTCATAGTGTTTCTCCAATTCACACCATCCCTGTCCATTTTGTTTATAAAAAATAAGCAAGGTATGTTTTTGAGTTTAGCCTGACGGAAAATCTTTTCAGTTTGTACCTGTACACCGTGAATTGAGTCTATTAAACAAATGCAGCCATCTATGCCTAAAAACGCCATTTCGTTTTCAACATTAAAATCAATATGACCGGGAAGATCAATTAAGTTTATTTTATGACCGTTGTAATGTATTTGGGCAGTAGCACCATTAACTGTAATTCCTCGTCTCTTTTCAATTGGTAAAAAGTCTAATACTGTATTCTTCCCATCAACAGACCCTGCTTTACTTATTGCACCAGTTACTTCTAAAAATCTCTCGCACAGCGTAGTTTTGCCGCCGTCTATATGTGCAATTATCCCAAGGTTACGAATTTTCTGGATCCGAGCAAACATTGTAGGTCTTTATAACCTGGTTTCACTATCCCTGTGCAATCAAAGACCTTTCAAAAATAAATTGAAATGGCTTGCTCAAAAACTTTAATTTGCAATTTAATTGTTGCAGGGCTTGCCGATTACTGGATTGGTTGAAAATTGATTGGATGCTTGCAAAAACTGTGATTGGTGTCTGGTATTAATTTCCAATATATTTGTACCGAAGTAAAATGAATAAATTAGACAAAGCCCTCATGAGATCCATGAAAAATGTAACTCAAGTACGATTAGGAAAACTAGCTTCCTCAGGCTTGCTAGTAGACTTTTGTATTTATATTGCCCAAGACGACAACGAGGAGTATTACAAGCTGAATGATATTGAGGTTTTACTAGGAGTCAGAGATGTGAAGAACACTATTAATACCGAGAATCTTCTTGAATATGATAACAGTTATTTGGTCCAAAGAAACGCGTTGAAAATGCTTACCGAAACGATGGATTTGAAAAGCAAGCAAATTTTAACGTATGACCTGGAAGACTTTAACAACGGAAAAGCTCGTCAATTTCTATGTGCGCTTCCAAATTTCACGCCAGTTGATCCCATAATTGTCAAATCTTTTGCTATTGGAGGACACAAAAGATCTTCACCATCATCTGATGAAGAAAATATAATGAGAAAAAAAATGAGAATTGGAAACGAGTTGACTATTGATGTCAAGCAATCTACGGAAAGTCTGCCTTCCTTGAGTAACATGTTGGACAGTTCTGGAATGCGAAGACAATCTGTCTCAGAAGACGCCCCAAATCGACGGAAATCGGCCGTTCAAGACGAATTGAGGAATATTTCCCAATTAAAACAACAGATGTACATGAAACGGACAATGGCACCATTTGGATTGAATACTGCTATGAATCCTGATTTGCTCACACCGTCAAAATCATCACCCGCCATTTCTATAAATGGCATGTCTCAACAGGGATCCACGCCTACGAGTGGAAGTCCAAAACCTACCGTTAAGCAGATGTTTTTGCCAATGTTTGACAAGTTGTGTGAATACATGGATGCGCAGACTTCAAGAATCGATGTATCTTTAGCAGCCAGTAGAAATTGTGAAAAGGGCTTGTTTGACATAAGAAAGCAGTTTAAAGATTTTGCAGACAACATGAATGGTAAACTATTACTTATTTAGGAAATTTTTTAGTTGAATTAAAGAAGATTCTTGTGACTGTAGATTCCAGATTAAGGAAACTGGAGAGAGCGTCTTTAATGCAAACGCCTTCTTCTGATGAAATGAAGTTTTTCGCAACCAGGAAAAGCTCCATGAGAGAGTAATAAATATTTGTTTTTATTTGGAACACCGCTGCAAAAACTGGACCAAATCTTGTTGAAGTACCCAATAGTTCATAACCTAGATATTGCGTGACAGTTGTATCTTGTATGCTAATTGGTCCTTTATTTTTTGGTAAATAGCATTATATTGATAATTGGTTAATTATCTTCATCCCCTTTTACAGCTGAGCGTGGTGGGCACTGTTTAGGCGTCTTCAAAATGGCCAGAGCTCTTTTTAAGGTCTTCTTAGGTACGAATATTGAAAAACTTAAGAAGTGTTAGAGACCATATTGCAGCAAGGAACATAAGTATGTATATGTTTATTCAAGCTGGCATCAGGGTATTCGAAGCGGGCGTAATCTCTGCAACGGAGCGACAAGCATTGCCGGTTTCTGTGTGGAAACTCTCGATTTTCTCGAATAATGACACGTTAAGGATAAATACCATACCAATAATGGGACACCAAATATAAAAACTAGACTAACTCGTTTTTAAAGGAGGTGCTCCATACGGAGGAAATGCTATCATTAATAAAAGATCTTCTTCTATTA
>JADGIF010000069.1:0-23666 GCA_018985225.1 Amoeboradix gromovi
AATACAATCAATGAAAGAAAATTGGTATGATAGAAGATCTTTTATTAATGATAGCATTTCCTCCGTATGGTGCACCTCCTTTAAATACGAGTTAGTCTAGTTTTTATATTTGGTGTCCCCACTGTATCATTCCGAACACCTTGTTAAACATTCTTAATTCTTTGTTTAGTTATGAAAACACAATACTTACCACTGAAACTATGGATTTTGCAACCTTCTGAGCCCACTATTCCATAGTGAGTAGAGATTGACAATGTTAAAATAATAAGAACCAGAGTACTTATTACGCTATTTTCGTGTGTAAATATCACAATAGAACGGGTTCAAAGCATTTTAGGGTCTCAAATAGTTGTGGCATTTTTAAAATGTGACCACAGTGGGTGAAAGGATGTCACAAGAGGATGAGTTACTTACAACTCAGAAGATTCAATTATTAAATCAGAGTGATGACGGAACATGCGCTACATATAGTGTTGAAAATGAAGATCACACGTTAGGTAATTTACTTCGGTGGATGTTAATGAAAGATGAAAGGGTTGAATTGGCTGCTTACTCCATACCCCATCCTAGTGACAATAGGATACATCTGCGAATACAAACAATTAACCATTCTGCTACTCTTATCTTGGATGAGGCGCTGACTAATTTAGTGGAGTTGGTTGATTATTTAAGGTCTTCTTGGGAAGAAGAAACTGCTCGCTAGAAATGTATCCAGTAATAAATTTAGTATCCTTGGGAATCATGTGTTTTGTTAATTGAACCCTTCAATGTATGCGCCTAACCTTAATTTGACGCAGTCATCGATTTTGATTGAATAAAAACAGTTTAATTCCTTTTTGTCGTTTTGGGATCTCTATATTCTAAAAAACTATGACTTTTAATGCGGAGGTAAAGATTTACTGTATGGGTTCGTTATTGTTTGCCCATCTCTTGAATGCAAGGGTTCTGTTAACTATTGCTGACGTAATGGCTAAGAGAATAAATAATCCAGTAATTAGTATACATATCTTTGCTAGCTGAGTTTGAGCGTCTAGGCTATTTAGTTGCTCGCTATTCACAAGTGGGTATGGTAAACTTACTAAATATCCCAAGCCAACTGGAGAAAAAATTCCATAAAGCATTAGTGCAACATATGCACTCGACACTACAACTAAATTGAAAATTGAAATGTTTATGTTCATAGGGGTTGGATTAACAAGACTGTTGTACCCTAATATCGACATAGGTGCAAGAGATATAACAAAGCTAGATGGAAGGCGCAGATTACTTATGTCAACTAAGAATAAAAAAGTTATCAAAAAAAGCATAGTAGCGTAGAAGCCTTTTAGTCCGACTACAATGCCACAACAACAAAATCTTGGCTGGATATTCATATCAATTGCTGGAAAAGAAAACAATTCATCGACCATGTAAAGGACACCCCTTAAGAAAATGCCATAGTGGTAAATGACCAATCAGTTACTGCAAGCAGTGGAAAGTATTCGTCAAACGAGAACCAAGGATTTAGTTTTAATGTGGAAATTCAGCACTGCTTATTGTTTCAGTCATGATTTATAACTCACTACAAAAACTGAACTTTGGAGGTAGATTGACAAGAACTGGATCCATAAACCAAGCTGTAGAAGATTTGATAGGTGTTGTAAACATGAACCCAAATCAGATGCCTATGCTAAAAATGGCTCTGTTTTATTTATTTTTCACAAGATCAGACTTAAAAAGTATCAACATGATTGTAGACCATTTGGAATTTGGTTATGTATGTGATGATATACTACAAGTGATTGGTCTTTACTCATCATTGGAGTACACATCAACAGTTGAGCGTATGCAAAAGATATTGAGACATTACGATGAAAAGATAGTATGGAAAGAAGGAGGCTTATTAGACAGTGATTTCCGAAAAAAGTCGATTTTTAGAAAGTACGGAAACTCTATATCTTCCACAATACTGCAAATTGTTTCAGAAGTAGGTTTTACTACTATAAGCTTTCTCAGATTAGTGTCATTCACAAAAAGTCTGGTTTTATATGTAGAGACTAGCGCTGCACCTAGCTTTCTTACTTTGGTTCCAGAACTATTGAAAAGATGGAAGATGATGGCGGCTTCGGACTGCGCCTTGTATTCTCCAATAATTTTGAGATTGATTTCTTCGTTGTCTAATTTACTAGGAGAATCATTGACTACTAGGTCTATCTGGCCTAGACTTGTGAGCGATACTCATACTTTATGCTACAACCCTTTTCAAAGCTCTGTAGACGTTCAGTTGTTTCGATGTACGATAAATAAGAACGATAACAGTGCTGAAGTAAGAGGACTTGCAGATTTTTACTGCATTGAATCAAACTTACTATCCTCACTGGGTGAAAATCCTGTTGAAACTATTAATGCTTTAAATATTCTGCAAGAGCGCCACATTGCTGCGGCCACAAAGGCTTTGTGGTATATTAACTATTTGAAATCCAGTAGTTTGGCGCATAAAACTGTTATCACAGTATTAAAGAATGTGATAAAAATGAGTCCACAGTCCAACCAAAAGATTATTGCCAAATATGCGACGGAATTTAAACAGCAATTAGTCGACAGTAATCTAATCAGCACTTTAGGGTACATTGATCTTGATATTCCTGATATGGCACACCTGTTACCACCATACGAATACATTTTAGAATATAAGAAACTGAGCTGGACTTACTTCCCACAATTCTACATGGCCTTTCTTTCCAGATTTAAGTTCTTCAAACTGGAGCATAAATCGCATTTATTTGAGCATTTGGGATATTTGTTGCATGCTATTTGTTTAAAGAGCTGTTTTTCGGAGGAAAATTTAAATATTCTGCTTCAAAATCAACATAACCTAGTTCAGGAGTTATTGGGTATCTACTTACTTCACACAGAGTTTAAGTATCCAAAAATTGCATGCTTAAGTGCTAATAATGAAAACTTGATACTTCGTAGTGCTTTGAACTACTTCAAGAATTTGTAATAAACTTTTTATTTGTTCTAATCTTGCCATTCTGTTTTAGGTCAGAAGTGATTACTTTAATTTAAGACTTCTAGTTTTTACAAGAAGTAGTATTAGTTGAAGAGTTGTTTTACCAGTCGGACTTAACCTTAATCTAGTACGCCTATAAATGTCTACTTTAGTCTCAGATCAAATCTAATTAAAATTGAAGATACCAATGAGCTTACTTCTAAAGCAATGAAAATAGTGGCCGATCGCTAATGTACTTGTACTCTCAATTTCATATTTTTCCTTTATATATTTTTTGTTGCATGTCTGTTACAGAAGATTTGATTACATTTATAATCTCTCAGCCGCCAAGCTGGCAAGCACCTGTAATCCCTTCTTCGAAAGACAAATCTCCTACTTTAACAAGCATAGCCCAATCTTTGCAATCCACACAATTGGATAAATTAACTAGTCAGTTAATACCTCCTCTCATGTACCAAGATGCAGGCTTGCCCTCGGTTCAGCAAGTTAAAAACAGTATAGAAAACGAGAAAAACGAGGATCGCATTGTTGTCTATTTGAAGCAGTTAATCATTTTAACCTTGAACGGTATAAACACTGATTCTTGTTTAATGTCTGTAATTCGCTTTGTAATGCCTCGTAAGAATAAAGCGCTTAAGAAACTGTTGCACCTTTATTGGGAAATATGTCCCAAATACACTGTTGCTAACAATAAAAAGACTCTTAAACATGAAATGGTTTTGGTTGTTAATGCTTTACAACATGATCTAAGCAGCGCTAATGAATATATACGCGCCAATACTCTTCGTTTAATTGCCAAACTACAAGAACAAGAACTTTTGGAACCTTTAGTGCCTCATCTGCGTCAATGTCTAGAACATAGGCATCCGATCGTAAAGAAACTGGCAATCATTACGATATCAAAGGTCTATTTATTATATAATCACCTTATACCTGATACTAGCGAACTGTTTTTCAATGTACTACTAGAATCAAATGATCCTATCATTAACCGTACCATTCTAGGCGTATTATTCCATAGCCACCCCTTATTGTTAGTTGACCATCTTAGTAATCCTGTTCATTTATCTCAGTTGCTACAAAGTGATGAGAATACCTTGCTGCTGTTGATACAAATATTAATGAAGTACTCGAGCAAATCGCCACTATTTCTTAAATCCATTTATTCCTTGTTAAACAGCCAGTATCAAAGTGTGCAATTCGAAGCTGCTTCTACGCTCTCTACTGTTACTAAATCAGATTCGATAATCAAACAATGCGCCGAGTGTTTGTTAACCATCATCAAATCATCAAGTGATATCAATGTTAAGTTGATAGTACTGAATGAGCTAGATAGGGTGTTAAACTCTAACAGCATCAAAGGCCTTAGTCATTATGCTACTGATGTTTTAAGCTGTTTGAACTCCATTGATCCATTTGTGCAATCTAAAGCATTAGAGCTAAGTGTATTACTAGTAGATGGGAAATCAATTGATCCAGTTGTTCAAGTGTTATTAGGCCAGCTAGTTGGCGCCAACCCCTCGTTCCAACAAGTAATTCTGGACACTCTTCAACAATTAACCGTTCAATATCCTTTGATAGCCAACGGACTGTTAGGGGTGCTATTGCAAGTGCTATTTCAAGAATCAATTCAAAGTCCAGTCACAAGTCTTCCAACAACTTCAACTAGTACCACCTCTATTAGTGTAGACATCCTGCTATTCATTCAGACGATTTTGACACGGCTACCTAGCAGCAGGCATCTTGTAATTGTTAGACTGATGAACGAGTTTAATAGCATTGAAAGTGGAAAAGTGTTGAGAAATGTTTTATGGATGTTGAGTGAGTTTAGTGATGAAGAGCAGCTAGAATTAGTTTTTAATAAAATCACACAGGGATTGCAAAACTCGCCAGTGGATAACTCGCCAGCAGCAGCCACCACGGATAAGGCAGTGATAAACACCACCAATGTTTCGTCATTGCTGCAGATCATGAACCGAGGAGACTACTTTACTGCCAGCGTTCTTGGTAGCACTTTGGTCAAGTTAGTGTACAAATTAAAGAATGATGAAAATGCCAAGTGCAAGGCAATGTTGAGTATCAGCTATATACTCAGACTAGGTCAATCAAGCGCAATTATGATTGATGAGGATAGTTTTGATCATTTACATACTTGTTTGAATATGCTACTACACCCGACTGATGAGCTGATATCTCTAATGACTCAACCTGCCCCTGATCATGCTCCAGCTACAATTCAGCATAAAATGCCTATTGTTAAAGCTTTTGAAACCATTAACTTTGGATTTCCTACACTCATGGATAGAGTAGTGGAAGACGCAGGTATAATGCAGATGAATTCGAAGAAGCAAGGGAAGCTAAACAAGATTATACAGCTGACTGGGTCTAGCGATGACATATATTGCGAAACATATGTAAATGTACAGTTATACGACATAATATTAGATTTAATCATAGTAAATATGACAAACAAAGTATTGCAGAACGTTGCGCTAGAATTTAGCACTTTGGGTGATTTGAAATTAATTGAGAAACCAGGAGTATTTAATATTGGGCCCTATGGTACTAGACAGGGAATGAAGCAGATAAAAGCTAACATTAAAGTGTCTTCAACTGAAACGGGTGTGATATTTGGAAATATATTCTACAACGATACGAGTATTAACCTGGTAATTGCAACTAATAAAGGGAGAGATACACGTTGATATCCTAGACTACATTATACCAAGTACTATTTCGGACTTGCAATTCAGAAGCAATTGGACTAGCTATGAATGGGAGAATAAGGTTTATATAAGCACATCTATAACAAATTGTATTGAATACTTGGAAAATTTGACTAATAGCACTAACTTAAAATGCTTAAATGAAGATTTAGAAGAGTTGCAAGAAGGGGGTGTCTTGGCTTGTAATTTGTACTGCAAAAGTGTCTTCGGAGAAGACGCCTTGGCCAATGTATGTATAGAACAATATGGGAATGAGCCTGTTACTGGGCATGTAAGAATTAGAGCAAAAACACAGGGTATAGCATTGAGTTTAGGAGACAAGATAACAATGGCGCAGAAGACTTTTGGCAAATAAATGTTTATTAAGTCATCTTCGGTTTATTTATCTTACAAACTCTGTAATTTTAAATGGCGAGTTGAGAGCAGCTAGTTGCAACCACGTTCAACCGGAGGCGTGAAAGTGAAAAAGACAATAAATAAACAACTCTCAATATCATAGGACTTCTTTTTATTGGTAATGGTATTTTGTCACCATTCAACACTTTGCAGATCTACGACTTGGAGCAATTTTTTCCCAAGTTGTCTACACTTGAGAAGTGTGGGCTTTGAAATCTTCATGATTTTCGAATTCTTCACATTTAACGTAGGCGGAGGCTATCTTTGTGTTTATAAGACATTAAATTGATAATCTTTTTCACAAATTCATTACCTTGAGGTTTCTATTGGCATGGCTTCTCATTTTATTATTGCACGCCTTGGCTTGTCCGCCATATAGTAAGTATGTACTTGTGAATGACCATGTCCAAAGTCCTTTAATAACTCTGAGAACTGGAAAGTCATTAAACTAAGCAGCAACTACCCAGTAGAGAATTCGATGCGATTAATAGTAATTTGGTTGACTTTGAGTAAGTTAATGTATGGAAAAAACATCTTTTACGCTGGCCAGAAAAATGATGTTTTCATCATTAAATCGCAAGGTAATCATAAAAGAAATGACTTTATTACATCACATAACTTAGAAAACCCAGTATACTACAGGATGAATAGTTTTCGATTATCATTGCGCTCTATAATCAATATATATACATCTCATGCAAATAGCATGGGCTGCAGAAAATAGAGCTTGAATTATTCCCTTCGCAATAACCATCATGGCTGGATGGCTGATTTATGAATGTCATAAAACAGGATGATACAAATAAGTCCTCGTTTTGGTGTCCAATTTTGGAAACAGTTTAAATTAGGACACCTACAATTCAAAAAAGTAGATCTGAAGTACTATCTAACTCCAGAAAAGCTAAATATGGAGGAAATAAAAAGTAGAGACATCAAAGCTTTGCAAAAAGCCAGTTTGAAGCATGAACTATTTATAACAAAAGACAGGCTTGTAAAACAGCTATACGTGGATCAAGACAATCTCTTTTTGGCGAAATGGCATTTGGATGTGGAGAAAGACGGATTATTACACACAAAATTTATATATTCTCTTCCGGTTTCAAGAAGCGTTGTTTTGGAGGCTGACCTCTTTCCTAGGAAATCATACACTCAACGAACTCTATATACTCTGCATGAAAAAGATGCGAAGGAACCGGAAGATTGGACTGCGCTACCTGTTTTAGGATTCCATGCTGTAATTCAATCCAAAAATAAATAGACTTTAGCTTACATTTGTCTGCATAAATAGTATAAGCCTTGAAGAAATACCTGCTGAGTGTTACTAAACTCATTATCTATCTTAATGATAGTCCTTTAAGAGTTTTCTATCTGCATAGAAACAGAAAATTCTGTTCTTCTCATTTATGACAAATGATTACAAACTAACACAACCATAAAATGCCAAACCTAAAGATGCCACCAGTAGATAAAGAATAAGTCTTGCAGCAAGACCTATTCGACGCCTCTCAACGTCAGCAAATGGATTTATGTACCATTAGAACACATCAATGTGCCGCTGGTTGTCTCCATCTCTTCTCAAAAGAGACTCTTTTATATGAGACTTTCATCAAGCAAGAAAAAAGAGAATCATCAACAGCATGTCATTGATTTCGTCTTAGGACTTTGCAGCCATAAGGATTAATGAATACCATGGCAGTTGTCATTTGCTAGTGGAAAAAAGTGGAATGGCAGTGAGTAAAATATACAGAAATATATACATCATTTCTTTTCACAAAGTAGCAGCTCGATGACGTTCAAACTATTTATTAAAACCGCTCCGTTACATTGATTGCTTACGCTTTCACTACCCTGAGGTGGGATAGAATTAGGATGCAGATACTTGATGTATATGTTCCTTGCTACCATATGCTCTCTATCTATCTTCAAATGACGCTTTGTACAGGCTCAGGTCTCTAAATTAATTTTGTTTAGAGTACCACACCTTGTACATGTCTGACTAGTAAATGCCACAGTACGTTCAACCATCGTCTTTCGTCTTTGTTCACATTTGAACTTCAAGCGTTCCTTGAATAAATTGTGCAGATATCTCTTTCCTGGCGTCGAAAGACATCTAATTGTTCCATGTTTGGACCTGTTGTTTATTTAGATTTGATATATTCGGGATTACATCCATTAATTCCATTTACCATTTGTGAAAAGGAAGAATATTGAGTGCTTAAGCTATTGGAAAAATCCGGAAAAGTCATGCAATTGTATAAAAATACATACAAATTCGTGATAAATGATTTATTCAAGAAAACAATCGAGCTGTTTAAATGTGATTCTCTTACTCTTTCATCCAATCTTTATTTCAAATAAACCTCTGATTCATAATAGGGTATATTTTCATTTAAGCACTATCCAGAAAGAACTGTCCAGAAAGAACTGTCTTGCCCATAAATAGAGACCTTTCCTAATAAAAGAATGGCCAAGAGAAAGCAAAAGCTTTCATACACCAGTAAATCAAAGAAGAAAAAGCCGGACACTGACATTGAAGAAGATGTAGTTGTTGGAACAGTTAAAACGAAATTGAAATTCAGCAAGACTGTCCATAGATTGCACTTCAAAGAAATAGATAAGAGTAACGATGTTAGTATAACATTACAAAATGACTCTAGAAAAGAGTACCGTCTAAGAAAATGCACCTTTTGCTTAGATGCTCAAAGAACTCATATATTTGAACGAGATGCAGTGTATTCTAGTTTTATTTTGAAGAAGGGATTGAAAGTAATGAAAGAAAATTGGTATAATAGAAAATCTTTTATTAATGATAGCATTTCCTCCGTATGGAGCACCTTTAAAAACGAGTTAGTCTAGTTTTTATATCTGGTGTCCCATTAATTTGATTACTGATAACGTAACATGGAGTCGGACGATTGCGCTTTGGATCCAATGGAGGTCGAACTTCAAATATTAAATTATGCTTATCAAAAGCACTATGAAGCATTCCAAAAGCAGCTTATAGTCAAAGAAACGGAATTCCACAAGTCTTTGAATAACTTATGGATTGCAAGGAGTGAGATTTTACAAAAATACGACAAATCCATTTGGTATAACTGTTTTTGTAATCACCCAGTGCTTCGCAACTATATAAATGAGGAGGATGAGAAGGTCTTTGCCTTTATTTATGATATTGAACTGTTGTTTATACAAGGTGGATTTGAGTTGCATTTCAAATTCAAGCCAAACACTTATCTAAAGGAGTTGCTAGTCATTAAGCAGTACAAGTATATCTCTGACGATGCAGAAAAAGACGATTCTTTTTTGGACATCACTAAATTGCCCATAGACTTGCCTGCGGTACCAAAATCCGATATACCTGGGGTGCAATTTGAGAACACATTTACTACTCCTGTCTCTTGGACTACTAACATACTTACCAAGACAATCAATAAGAAACAGAGAAATAAGCACACAAACCAAGTCAGGGTGTTGACTACTGAGATAGTTCTGGACTCCTTTTTCCATTATTTTGAAGATCATGGCAAGTCTTCCCGAGATCCGGAGCTGTCCCAAATTGATATAGATATTGCGGATGCTATCAAAGATGACGTCATCCCTAATTTATACATCTGGTATGTAGGTGACAATCTAGATGGAAATGATTTATTAACTAGCTCTATGGATCAACTCGATATCAATAACTAAAATAAACAGTTGCATCCACAACCACTTGCGCAAACAGATCTTGTCTTGAACCATTCAAATATATGCTCCACATGCCCGCCATGCTTGCACTTACTGCAGAAGTAAGCCAGAGTAGTTGTCGGGTTTTGACAAATGGCGCATAATGTGGTGTACGTGTCGCATGATTTGCATCTCTTAGTATTGGATACAGTGTTACAAAAATGACAACTTGAAGATAGAAAACATGTAAACGGCACTGGATCCCTGGCCAAGTTTATGATACTTGCAAATTCCTGTTTCTTACAATTCATCTCAAATTTGTTCAGCAGTTGGACAAAGCGCAGGACAAGAGGATTTATAACAGATAGCAACGGTAACGCCTTACCGTTTATTACCCTATTGGACGTGGGAGGACTGCTTATCCGTTTTAAATAATTTAGTTTCTTGGATACACTATTTGGAGCCGATTTTGGGATTCTAATTGTGCTGACTTTGGACTGCCTAGAGAGTAGATCTATCCCTCCAGCTAATAGCGCTGCTAGTAATATGTCGTCTTTTTGCACTATCCGATAGACGCTTTGCTGCAATAGAGAAAACAATGCGTTTTGGCAGAAATGGCGCTCAATCAGTTTGGATGCTGATTTAAAGCTGTTCCATATAAATAGCGACATCGGGTTATTCATCTTCTTGACTATATCAGAATTTTCTAAATAATAAGAGTTGAAATTGTTGACATTAAAGTTCAATGACTTCAATAGAGTACTAGGCAACAATCCGGGTATGTCATCAATTAAAGTGATGTTCATTGTAAAATTGTTACCTATATTTACTAGTTTTGGAGACTCTTTAAGGTATTTAAATGCAACTTGTTTAAACTGTTTAAACATCTCAAAAGATCTCGGATGTGATTGTAGCCCAATTCTAAATACAGACGAGGTCTTCTCCATAGGCTTTTCTAAATATATAGGACTGAAGAATACAGCCAACCCGCGTGGTGAGAATGCTACTCCGCACAAACAAGGAAATGGTACGTTTTCTGAAGACATCTCTTTTTCATCTTCAATAACCACAGATTCTTCATGCTCTTTTAACCTTCTCGAAGGATATTGTCCTACATATTCAATAATTTCTCTCATACATCTTTTACCTCGAAGATAAAACGATTTGCCAATCTGAATTAAATCCTGCTGTAAATCACCAAATTTCTGGTTCTCCACAAACGGCTGAATTGGTGCCGTTTTTGGGTAACCTTGATGAATTTTAAATTTAACTTTCACCAGAAATGAATTATTGGCTGTTATTTCAAATATAAATACGTTAGTACTGAAGTCTAACAGTATGACATGCATGTTCTTCATGCAGGTACATGCATTTACCTCATCAGTCAATGTAGCGATTGTAGAATTAAAAGTCTTAATTCTTGGATTTGATTTCAACAATGTTCTTGATTGCACCGATTGAGGAATAGTAGATATTTCAATGTGCCTATCATCCGTGGTAGATATGATTGTATTGGAATACGCGTTATATTGAGCATCGACCATTAGACTGTCTGTTGGATAAAAATCTTCAAGAAACTTGGAACCTTTATAAATAGCAACACAGGATCTATCCATAAGAGGGACACTTAGTACATAGTCTGGATGAGGTATCAATTTGTAGCATTCTGCGTCTATTGAGCTGACAATCTCAAATTTGCTGTTTATGCGTAGTATTGAATCAAAAGAACCAATTAATAAATCATCGCTCTGCCACGCTATATCCTGAATACCATGTTTCGAGTATTTGAAAATGGGCCTCTGCAAATGCCGGGAATCATATAAAATAATGCCCTTCAAGGTAGAAATTGCCAAAAGATCATTATGAAAAATAATGTTTGTGCCTTGATGATCCAACGTTCTGACAGTTGTCATTGAGTCACTTTTATAATCATACAACCAGAAATTACGGCCTACACCACTCAGAACAGAATTGTGCCATTCCACTTTACTACTTGCGATTCTCAACACCCTTTCCTTATAGTCGCTGTCGAAAACAACAACAGATTTCTTTAGCGATACTGCCACTTGTAAATTCTCATTTACACTTAAATGAACTGGAAAATCGATATCCCAGTACACTTTATTGTGATTAAACGTTTCCATATCTATTCTACCAAGACCGTTTTCCGTAGCATAGTAAATACTGTTTTTTAATACATATAGATTAGAAGTAAATGGACAAGGATACCGGATCATAATAAATTCTACAAGGTTTGAAAAATAATCAAAATTCATTGCACCTGTAGCAAGTACAGTAATTTTATCATTCCTCATTTGCGCCTCACTTAAAGTACTTTTTGATTAAAAAGCAAAATTTTCCACAGAGAAACTGATAAGTCAGTCGATATGTTACACTGGATGCTCACGCTTTCATTAGTATGAATCGAGTTGGTAAAGGGACAGATGTGCCAAAGTTATTTTATTGTTCAAACTTTAAATCAAAATATGCAACATCAACTGATTTTATCATTTTAGTTTGAAATTTTCTTATGATTACTTTGTAGAAACTGCATCAGGACTCAAGTTCTCCGCATAACAGTATACAAGATTTGCGTTCAAACCCAGTAAAGATCCAAGAAAATAATTTATTGTTGTTGCGTATCAATCGAAAAAGCAGTTAAAAGAACCTTAGTGCTCAACTCGCAAATGTTTTCTTCATTGCTGTTTTGTCTTTGACTAATAATCTTTGAAAAGTAATTATCATTTCCTGCTCTAACAGAATTTGTATTTAGTTTATTCTCTTTCTTTTATGTGCAGCCTTTAAAATCCATAGTTCTGCAAGGACATTTGCGAATTATACATGAAAAACCCTTCTCTTAATAATAAATCAATCAATTCTTTTTCTCCTCTAAGGCTAGAGGTTTTAGAGAAAAGATAATTTACTAAGATACCTCATTATAATCCACGAGGTACTCTAAGTATGCTTGTTACAATTATACAATTGGTGATGCAATCTTAGATTAATCTCAAATCGAGTCTGGGATGAATGAGATTAGACTAATCTAGTACAAGTGGGGTTAATCTGAATAATCAAGATGGGACACCAAATAGAAAAACTAGACCAAGTCGTTTTTGAAGTAGGTATTTCATAAGAAGGAAATACTATTATTAATAAAAGTCCTTCTTTCATCAATGTCATCGGTGTCATTCCTCTCTTTAAAACAAAACGAGATGACCCACTCTCTCTTTCAAATAAGGTCTCGAGTGTAAGCAAAAGGTGCAATCAATAAGATCAATTTATCTTAATTTACTACTGGTTAATACACACTTGAAATAATGATTCAAACTGCTTCAGATTGGTCTAGTCTTTATATTTGATGTCCCACATGTATTAATCTTAAAAAAGCACTCCTTTGAAGCTCCGACTTTCATCTTTCCTTGTGCTTCAAACAAGACAGTAACTAATTGCTGTTAGATGTGCTCGAACCAAACGAAGATGGCGAACGTGGCTTATAATTTATCCCGATTTCTCCTTGACTTGTACTTCTCATAAAGTCTTCTCCCGATTCGTGAACTGAGCTTGTAACTAATATCTGACCAACTGAGACACTAGTGCTTGTTGTAATGTTCAGATCCGCGGACGAAAATGTGTTTACATTGTCTTCATTGTTTGAATCCAGTGGTATCTTCATGTTCGTAAGCATTTGCGAAAAACTGGGCAACTCTAAATATTCACCAACACTTCCAAGTGGAACCATCTCACCATGTGTTTCTGTCATAGACAGATCGCTGATAGGAGAGTCCAAAAGGTTTTTAGTTGACGGAAGAACCGGATCAATACTCACATTATTAATTGGAGGTGTTTTGTCAGTCATAAAACTAACCTTTTTAGATTTAGATGAAGAACTGGATGATTTCTTAAGCATGCTTATATCAGTAGATGCCATGGTATAACTAGGCTCAGATGTGTCCACCACAAGCTCCTTTGCTATTGGAAGTATAACTCTTTTAGACATTTCATGCTGCACAATAATATACTGCTCATATATATATTCTTTAAGAGCTCCTTTAAGTATATTATCACAATACATCTCAAACAATGAGTCTGAAGACGATGAAATAGTAGTTGTGTTCTTGCTAGACGTTTCACTAGGATCACCCATCGCTTTAATAAATGCTTGTTGAACGACCCAGTCTACTACATGACGTTGTGCCAGGTTCTTGAATTCTTGATTTGAAGATGTTTTCGAGGACTTGGAGGAAAGCGACCAAGGCGGTGAAGTTTGAATTATCTCGGTCTTGTAATTGGTATGTGTTTGAGTCTCAATAACTGCATTTGCCCGATTAACAGTTTCGGTCATCTTGGGTTGTCTTTCTGGGTACTCCTTTGATTCTTTAGTATAAGCCTTAGGTTCTTCTTCAATAGTTTGTAACTCAGCATTAGCGGTTGATTTTTTGAGTGGAGATACAATCTGCACAATTCTTTCTGGCTTTTCTTGGCCGGTTACTACAACATTTCGTGGAGTATTTGCAAAATGAGAAGGTTTTACAGAAGTGCGTCTAAGAAATATCGGATAATTAGACAATCGAACATTGTAATACTTATTCGGAGGAGCCAATATAGAGGTGGGTTTATCTATGTGTTTGTGAGGAGAAATAGAAGTTTTTGAAGGACTAGCAGATCTAATTGGTGATACACTTTTTTTGTCTACGCTTTCCTCAGAGTTTTCGTTTCTTAATAAAGTCATGTTGCTTTTCATTTTCCGGGACCGTGAGATTCTAGAGACATCATACTCTCTGATTCCGTGGTCTTCTTTGCGAATTTGATTATTCTCTAACGGGATGTTAAAACTTTCCTTGTAAAGCCTCTTTCTTTTCAAAAATTCTCTGTTCATATCTATAAGCTCTGGAAACTCCATAAGCATCAATTCATGCCGTACTTTAATGTTTTCTAGTTTTGCTGATATGGCATCCAAACTGAATTCATGTTTCATAAGAATTTGTTATTAAAAAATGAAATTAAAGGTAAAAAGATGGTTTTTGGATACATTTTGACAAATCGGCCGTTCTGATTTACATCGCAATTTCTGGTGTTTGTCCTGAAACAATTATGATTTCTCGAGTAACTAGGCAATTAAAACCTGCTCGATTTCAGCAGCTAAACGTAGACACCCAGCCTCACCCTATTCCTGCTATAAATCTGAAGAAACCTGTAATTGTTGTGCATGGTAGGAAAGCTATGTGTGATGGATTGAATACGCATCCTAGAATTTATATGAATTTAGATGGCGGTCAAGGCACCTGCAGCTATTGTGGCAACATATACAAGCAAGACAGTAAACATCATCATTAATTTATTTTAAAATATTCTTTTATGGATTAAATAAGGATCTTCAGTGTACTCTTCTTTGGATACCCAGAAATGTTTGAAAGTATCCAGCTGCGATATTATCTGTGCACCTACCCATGAACTGTATAATCTTTCAGGCGGCAAATTCAATTTTAATGTTAAATTTGGTGATTGTTGTAAAGATTGCACTCTAGGCATTTGTGCAATCTGAGTCCCAAGTGAAGTAACAGCAGTGTGAGTGTGATACTTTTGCTTGAGATCGTGCAGCAATCTATCACCAGTATTTAGGAATAACGAACTGCCCCCGCAAATAACGATATTCTCAGCCAACTCACTTCTGATATCTACATCTGCACTTAGAAGCGAGTGCAACAGATGGTCAGTAACACTGGGGCAGGTCATTTGCATCAGTTTGGGATCAAATAACACTTCTGGTGCCATAAAGTGTGACATTCCTAAATCAATTATCTGTCCATCCGGAAGTGTATATGGTGTCTGCGCTCCAGATGATATATATTCTCTTGTAGATTTAAGAACGTCCTTAACTATCTGACAAGATTTCTTCATATCATTTACAATTAAAAACTCGCTTGAACTTGTAAATGAGTGACCCTGCTTTCTCAAAAGTAGTTGTAAGTATTCTGTAACCTTTCTCCCACCTAAATCTGTCTGTATTAAAGTGTTGGTCAGCTTATGACCTTGATACAAGGCCATACAAGAAGTTTTAGCGTGTCCAATATCCAGAACTATCCCAGAAGTCTTTCCAAGACCATACAAGGATAAGATAGGCTGAGTTACCATAGATATAGCAGGATGATTGTATTGCTCCATAAATACCTGCATTAATTGATCGACATTCTTAGTGCTGTATATAGGAGGAAGCGTATAGAACAATGGGAATTGATCACTTTGTACAACATGTTTCTCGTATATGTAGTTCCACAGCAGCATCAGCTGTGAATAATTTTCAGTATCGCTGGGATACTCGATGCTGAGAATACCTTTGTGTTTATAAGCATTTTGAGAGATGAATTGCTCGCCATGAATTACCCTAGGAAAATAACTATGGCCCACACAGCTTATGCTTAAATTAGGCTCGCTTAATCCACTCTTCATATAAAAAGATCCGTGATCAAGTAAAAATGGTGCTTGCATTTTATTAGCAACAGAAAACAGCGGAGTGATTCAATATTTTTGTTAAAAATGATTTTACTAATAGGGCAACTGAATCCTCGTCATCGCAGTAAATATATTGGAACAATTGGCATTTTAACAAAACACAATCCAATACACTCGACTGCAGTGTTAAAACACCTTCAACATGTTCTAGTGTTGGACTGTTCAGACTATCCAATTAAGCACTTCAACATGCGAGTACTGGTATATGGAAAACTTTTTGTGCTTAAAAAGGGTCACGAATTGTTGTTCAGATTAAAAGTGTACCACATTGAACCAAGTCTTGTAAGCCACCACAAAATCCATGAAATTGGTAAATATTGCTTGAACTAAGCGCAGTAATCATCTATAACATGTTAAGCACATTGGATTTCGCAGTTAATAATAAATTCTGTTTATTAGTTATTAAATCTTTAATTTGGCCACATCTTCGATTCTGAAGTCATTTCTCAATAACAAACACTTCCTCATTTCCTGCGTTGTTAGTTGCCACTGATAACTTGGGTCGTGTATCAACTCATTTACTTCACTAATTGTCTCACAGTTGACTATTATGGCGATTTCCAACAGCTTGCTAAATTTACCTCGCAAGAGTTGATGTTTTATAAAGTACAAATCACTCGTACAGTTCTTATGAAAGTAATCATCCAATGCTTTTTGTAGCGATCTTGTATCCTTTTCAAAGAATGCGGCGCCCTTCAGATTCATAGAGCATTCGTATACAGCATCCACGTATCTATCTACAATAACATCTACAGATTCCATCAACAGTCTCACGAACACATCATTCTTAAAAGTACTAAACTCCCCAAAATTAACATTCAGTATTACATCCAGGGTAGGATTGTTCCCCAACAGTCTTGATTCCATCATTGTATTGTTTACATCTACTGCAACCATGTATTTGCTACTATTTCCTACTTTCACTATGTCTCTAAACAACTTTTTACAGTTTACTGTTAATGATCTTTTTAATTGATTGTTATAAAACTGATTGATTAATGTATCCAGTTGGTCACTCTTGAAGTTCCAGTCAAATCTCTTGATAAACAGTTGTTCAACTGCTTGCACATGGGCGTCATCATATTTCGACTTCAACTTACCAACATGTTGAATGACATCATTGTGTATGCTGTCCAGTTTGTTATTAAAGTCATCCATCTCTTGCAGTAACAGTAATGGCAAGTTATTCATTTCATCGTGCTCAAACCTTAGTGAGAATTTAAACATTTCAACAAGGTTGTCAATTAGTAACCTATTACTAATTGTACTTAAACAGTATAACATGTCATCAATGAAATTAGGGTTTCCAAGCAAAGTGGCTCGCATATAACTAGCCTTTAATAAATGAATTGAATCTTCAACAATACTCATATCATTCTCACCCGGAGACAATTTAAAATTGATAAAAAATTTAGAGAAACAAGATTGTATATACACTACCTCTATCACTTTGTACTGATGCCAAATCTCGTTGATTGTACTTGTTAGCACACTTTTTTTAAAATCATACAACTTGTGTAATTCACTAAAATTTACTAATTTATAAAATCTGTCCATTACACTACTCATTTCAATACAATATTTACTCAATTCTTTTAAATCTACCTGGGAATCAATCACTAAAATGCCGTCCTCCCTCTTTGTTAGCTCCAATGTTTTTAACTCAGCTACGAGTTTGTTAAAATTGCGAGTACTCTGCCATTTAGAAAGCAGTTGGGAGATCAAGTCCTCTACATATTTGTAAAACTTGTCGAAAAATAAAAAACTGGCTCTATCACCAACTTTATCGTGGAGACCATTATAGAGTTTAACAATTAAATGAGAAAATGCATCCATACACTTGATAAGTATCATAATAGGCTCAATAGGCTGCTGTTGAATCTGTTGCAGTTGTTCATCAAAAATAATTTTTACGCTTTTAATAAAAACAGAGATGCCTTGGTTTTCCTTATAAATCGTAAAGTAGTTCTTGAGTAGTTGAATAAGATCGTAGATTGCAGTAGGTTTTTGTTTACTTAGATGCTGTAATAACACTTCCTGAAGATTAGTGAATACAGTTTGAATAGGTTTATCTGATTTTGGAGGAATCACATCAAGACGTTTAAAATCAGGTATATGTGATGTGTTTTCAAAGAGAGAAAATATATCATCGTACTGCTGTTTTTCGGCTAATTCATAGCCTCTCAGCACTGCAAATTTAAATGAGGTCAAAGAGTTAATGCTCTCCTTAAGCTTTAGTATGTTTTTTCTTTCGACATCCAATTGAAATAGTTTTGATTTGACATCTTTACTAACTGAATCGATGCCTAATAAAATATCATTTAAATCTTCAAAATCATCTCTAATTTTATTGAGACTCTCTTGGACTCTAACTGTAGTGACATAAATGGTGGGATCTTTGCAAAATTCGAGCAAACTTTCTTCCTTCTTCTCGAGTATTGCCAGTTGATCTTGTAGCATGGAGAACACCGAAAAATAAGTTGCTTACCTTAAATGGGAGGATCGTAAATAAACTAGAGTTAGGATTACTTAAGTTTAGATAACTTGAGTAGAAAGAAATATAACGGAACTTTGTCATATATTTCTATCTGACCGAGCAGGAAAGACCAATTTGACAACAAATATGCTGAATGAGATACCAGACCTGATGATTTATTTTATTTACAATTTCTGTTTAAGTTTTTGAACATGCTCTTTCTCCAGCAAGTACTTTCCCTGTTTATACTTTTGGTTCGATTCGAAGCACTCCACATACTTCCAACCAATTATTTTAGAGCAATTAAGACATCTCAAATCCGAAATTACATGAAGTCCAGTCATCAACTGTTGGGTATATTGTCCTTGTTCTATGGTATTGACAGTTGATAAAATTAAGAGTGCAGGACCGAATTTACCAAAAAAGTTCTTAGAAACGACCTATATAAGTTTGAGAATACCCGTTCCTGACATGTAATATGGCAATGACAGTTTTTGCAGCAATAGATAGTCTTATTGTCAAGAAAAGACAGAAATAATCTCGGCATGACTTACAGCGAAATATTTTGTGACAGTCTTTGTTTCACTAGGTTTTTTATTCGGGCTTCGACGTCGGCGATGGGATATTGGCGTTTTTTAATGTCATTCCATTGGTGTTCCTCATAAGTTTATAATAGTGAGCACATTTTTGAAGTTAAATAAATTACAACTAGTAATTAAACGATTGATCTTAGCACAAAAATCAAATTCTCCATCATGTTCGTTTCAAAACTTACGAATGTCTCTACTATCAAATAGATTATGCATTTCTTGCGGTGATGTGCACTCGAGGCAGACAATCCTCAAGCATTATCATGAATGTCTCAGATCCTACAGCAAGGTAAAACCTCAAATTGATGTTAAAAATGACAAAGTTGAGAAGAATGACAAATATGAAAAGCAAGACGCAGCTATTCGAAATGAAAGGGCTGAACCATCTGAAGATAGCTTGCCTAGAATCAACCTAGAAGCTGATAAGGCTGCTATTCTAGATGGTGTAACTGAAGATTATCAAAACATCGAGAGAGTTGCTTGTCCTATTTGTGAGAGAAGATTTGCTACTAACGCCATTGATAGACATGTTAACACCTGCCAAAAAGTTAATTCAAAAAGACCTCGGAAATCCTACGATGCTCAGAAACACCGTGTTCAAGGCACCAGTGCTGCTGAATTTGTCAAAAAGAGCAGCAATTTCAGTGGTGCAGGACCTACTGCCTCAAATACCATTGAGCGCAAACCTTCAAAAACAAGCAAACCCAAGTTTAGTCCTACTTTTGAAACATCGAATGATAACAAATTTGCTGGAGATCAAAAATTAGCTGAGAAGAGTGACGGACTTGTAGAATGCCCTACTTGCTCTCGCAGATTTAATTCAGACTCTGCTGAAAGGCATATCCCATACTGTGCAGAGCAAGCTCGGCTGAGCGTTCATAAAAAGGATGATCCTGCGAAGTTGAAAGAATTACAAAAACGCACCCAGTACAAACCTCCTTCCCCAGTAAAAAGAGATGTAGGATCATTTTGTAGCAATTGCGGTACCAGCAATGAATCTGCTAAAAAGTATTGTATAAACTGTGGCTATAAGAATCAGTAAATTTACTTCTTGCTTATTAAAGCGTCTAACATCAACTTAAATTCATCGCTATTCTTCTTATTTATGTTCAAGGCAATGGACTTCCACAACGGAGTTGTAAATGATGACAGTTGCCCACATAGAAACAAATGCGATTTTGCACGAGTAATCAGTACGTTTACTCTTCTTTTATCATTCATAAATGTCGATCGCGCTATGTTCCTACTTTTCACCAATGATGCGAATATAATGGACTTCTCGCCTCCTTGAAATGCATCTATGGTGGACACTTGCAGTTTACTATAATCAGCTCCCAGCTGTAGTAACAGCTTATTAATTTCTTCTACTTGAGCTCTAAATGGCGTTATTATTCCTATTTCATTCAAAGAAATATTAAATTTTCTAATTTTTATAATACAATCCACAATGAACTTTGCCTCCATTGTATTTCTACTGCTGCCATGGATATACTCTTCTTGTCCTTGACAATTTATAAGAAGCAGGGGATCAACATCTGTCAAGCAGCTTCCAACAGATTGTCCATTAATCACTGTGTTGTTATAAAATAGCCTGCTGCTTAGTTCCGAAATTGCGGAGTGACATCTGTATTGCGTTTGTAGTACCACTGGATCAATCCAGCTTGCTACCCGTTCAAATAATGTGCGGTCTAAACCTTTAATGCAAGTAGTGTCAGATTTAGTTTCGATAGTAGGGGGTAGCTGCTTTGGATCGCCAAAGCATACCACTCGCTTGCATTCAAATCTAAGCGGCAATAGGCTGACTGGTTCTGTCATTTGAGATGATTCATCAAGAAATACAACTGGAAAATCGACACTCTTTAGGCAGTTAAGGGTAGTGGAATGACATGTAGTAGCCACAACCTTGCTGTTTAATATGCAACTTAAAGCGTCCTTTTCTATCATAGTCTTGTATAAGTCATTTAGCAATTCCAACTCTTGCTCACTGTTGGCCATTTCTGCTGCCAACTTGTTAGCCTTTTGACAATCATCCTTGTTACTGCTAACGCTGTATGGTAAAACATCTCTATGTATCTTCGTAATACTCCCAACGCGCACAAAGTCAGTAAATCCCAATTTAATTAAAATCAATAGAACACGATCTACGGCTGTGTTCGTATTTGCTGCAATCAATATTTTAAAGTCATCGCAGTCTGATTTGTCGCTATTTATCGTATTTATAAGCAACATAATGCTCATTGCTATAATGAATGATTTCCCACAACCATAGAACCCGTGGCAGAGCACAATTGGTATTTCTGTTGGTTCAAATACTGCTTTTGCTATGGTATGGAGCAGTCTTACTTGGTTTTTGTTTAAATCCACATGACTGCTTGCCTCTAACAGTTCATACTCCACCAACCAATCCAAGTGCCATGGTACATTTAATGCCTCGGTATATTCCCCAGTTGCTAAATAATGGCAAATACCTGTGTATCCAAAATCAGACGATTTGAGGATACTAATCAAATTTAAATCAAAATGAAACCCAAGTCTCAGCGCCAGTAGTGAGTGGCTGTTCGAGTCTTGAAACATTTCATCTAGTTTCTCAAGGTTATGGCTACCTACAGCCACAACATTGCATTCACTTGTCTTTCTGTTATTGCCAAATATCCGATTCTCAGATTTAACGAAATAATAATTCTTAAAATTCGTACCCTTACTTAACACCCACAGCTCATTTTGTACCATATCTGTATTTTTTGGTAAACTTAGTATTAATTGGGGCGTATCTGAGTGTCCATTAAATCTGCGGCTTAAAGTTGCTTTATGCAATGAGTCATTCACTTTGTTATCATTTTGAAGCTTTATGCAGTTTTCTAACTGTAAATTAGTACTAATTTGAATGTTTTCATATAGCTCCATCAGTATCCCGTTTAAATAGTCCTCCCTGTTTGTGTATTTATCATTCAACTGACACTTTCTAAAAATTTGGAAATGTGAGGATTGTGCTTCCAACCCATCTAGACTAGTCAATTCGATCTTCCGCTTCTTTGTTATTATATCCGAGGGTGTAGAATGTCTCTTTTTTTCGGTAGATAATTGGGTGGGGGCGTGCTCATTCTCACTCAGTAACAATTCCATTAAATCACAGTCGTTTGAGGTTGAACGAAGTGGTATCATAGGGAAAGAAACTGATTCTGTGTTCTCTGGTGTTGGTCCTTCAGCTTTTGTAGTGGTGTTCTTGTACGGTGTCTTGAAAGGTTTAAATGACGACTTCCTTTCTATTGCTGATGATTTCACATTAAGGATTAAATTTGGGCTGCATTTTACTTGTTGCGTATACGCTTGATCTACATATATCGCGTATGTGTTCTTCATTTTAAATTCCTTGCCAATTTCAATAGTTCTGTTTGCAACACCATCCCTGCATATTTTCTGCTTGCTCTCATTATACAACACAGCATGTTCACCGTTTACACATAGAAATCCATCTGAATAGTTTTTGACCTTCTTCTGCAGCTGGGTCGAATATAGAATTACATAGTCAAATTCTATGGGTGCAGCCTCTTCTACTTCATTCTCATTCTCAGTTATTTCTTCTTCTTTATTATTCACCTTGGCTATGAGCTCAGGATCCTCTGTTCTAATGTAATAAAATGATATTGTTCCCTTATCTGTTATATCCCCAGTTATCTTTGCATTTGCACATATCCAGTCTCCGTCTGTATCCCTTACAACATACTTTTTGTTAACATACTCTATTTTTCCATCCTTCCATTTAGTTTTGCCCTTTTTATTCGTGAATTGAATGTCATATGGCATTCTTAGCAATAAAACAACGGAGGCATTACATTTAAAAACTAGACCGAGCAGAAAAGTTCCACAATTTTAAGCATATTATTTTTCCTTCTTCTAAAACTGCTGAGAATACAAACATGAACCCGAAAAAATATTTGCAACGATAGCTTTCTCAGCATAAATAGTAATGAATTTATTTATTTTTGCTGATTGCTGACTTGATGCTACTGAGATACGGGATTAAGCCATTTTTTAAGATAATTAATGTGAGAATATCCAATGTTTCAGAGAAACTGAGAATGCCAGCCGCGGCACTACAGTGGTTGCTTGCGCTTTGGCTGGACTAGACATGGATACATACACTTCAATCATGTACTCTACCATATGGCCTATTTCTAATTCCAAATGACATTTGTACATGTGTATGTTTCTAAATTGGTTTTCTTTAGAGTACCACACCTTGTACATGTCTGACTAGTAAATGATTCATTACATTCAACCATCGTCTTTCCTCTTTGTTTGCACTTGAA
>JADGIF010000070.1:0-23514 GCA_018985225.1 Amoeboradix gromovi
TGTACAGAATATTTATTTTCCTTTTACACTCGTCAACTCCGCAACTAGCTGAATGTCCACTCGCCTCTTAAATAATGTTCCAAGTTGTTACAGAAAGTTACTCCAGTTTTTATATTTGATGTCCCAGGTGGTTATAAACAGAATTACAGAATGATGCAATGAGATTGTCTTGACTTATCAAGTGCTGCATAGTGTTTGGTTGCAAGCATCACACGTAGCGATCTGAAGAAAGTAAAGTGGGAGAAATAGAAGAGATAGCGAGCATATGTGGCGTAGAACTTGTACTTATTTGCAACCTTATTTAGCGAGAATCAGGAAACTAGACGCGTAAAAATTCAATTTAGCGGAATCGCAGACTTTATCTGGTTTCCCGTCCAAATTCTCGATTTTTTGTAGGTCAGACTTTTAACGAGGAGAATGGATATTCTAATTGAGGGATGGAAATTACAGCTGCAACAAGAACTTGAGATAGAACAAAAAGAAGCATTAGAGAATACGAAAGGAGTTACTGTTGAATTTGTTGGCAGCTCTACAGGTCTTGGTGGACGGTGCATAGTTCAAATCAAGACAGTAAACCCCCAGCAGTGTCTATTGGACTACAGAAATGGAGATACGGTGCAACTCGAGCAATTAGATAAGTCAGCAGTTGTATATAAATCATCCGAGAAGTACATTTATTTGGCGTTTGAGGATGAAATTGATTTTCAACATGACAAGCTGATCAAGCTACCAAACATCTCAATGTACAAACGGATTGATAGAGTGCTTGAGGCTCTTCCGAGTGCAACTAACAGCATGGTACAAGTGTGCTTTAACAACAAGCAACCACAATTCTCAAATAGGCATATTGACTACTTCGATTTGAAACTGAACCATCAGCAGAAGCTTGCCGTTAAACGATGTATTGAGTCACTAGACATACACTGCATACACGGCCCACCTGGTACAGGAAAGACTGCCACTCTTATTGAAGTTATTCGCCAATTTCACAAAATCAACAAGAGTATTTTAGTTTGTGGTCCTAGTAACATAAGTGTAGATAACATAGTGGAGCGGCTATCTTATCATAAAGTACCCTGTTTGAGAATGGGCCACCCGGCTAGAATGATTGACAGCGTTAAGGACAAGTCATTAGAATACATTGTGGATAATGGTACATTCGGAGGCGAGGTACTGAAGGACATTAAGCAGGAAATTGACGGCCTTTTTAAACAGGTTCATAGTTGTAAGTCAGGTAAGGAAAAATATGAAATTTACAAGCAAACACGGCAATTAAAAAAAGAATTCAACCAGCGGGAAAGAAAAGTAGTTCATGAGACTTGTCAGCAGCATTCGATTCATTGCAGCACGCTTGGTAATAGTATGAGCAGAAATCTAAATAAAGATTATGATGTGGTAATAATAGACGAAATTGCTCAAGCAACAGAGCCAGAAGCCTGGCTAGCATTGGCAAAGTGTAAAAAGGCAGTTATAGCAGGTGATCCTTTGCAGCTGCCTCCCGTTGTTAAGAGCAAATGTAACAAAATGGCCAGTTTAGAAACCAGCTTAATGGAAAGAATAATGTCAATAAATAACATTTGTACCATGCTTTTGGTACAATATCGTATGAACACTTTCATTAATGAGTTTTCATCTAAATTTATATACAAGAACAAACTCGTAGCCGATAAAAGTTGTGCAAACACAAGAATAACTGATTATTCACAAATAACAAAGTCAGAAGAACTGCAGTATCCAGTCATATTCTACGATAACTTGCAATCTAGCTGGGAGTATGAAGATGAAAACAAAAGCAAATATAATGAGGGGGAGATATCAAATATCGTTGAGTTGATAGACGAATTAACTGAGTTAAATATCCCCCAAGAATTTATAGGAATCATAGCTGCTTACAATGCGCAGGTAACTAGGTTGAAGGCAATATTACAAGAAACATATCCACTAGTAGAAATTGGAACTGTTGATGGATTCCAGGGAAGAGAAAAAGAAGTGGTGGTTATATCTACTGTTAAATGCAACAATGAGCATAATATCGGATTCTTATCAGAGAAAAGAAGAATCAATGTTGCCGTTAGTCGCGCTAAGCATTTGCTGATTATATTTGGCGACTCAGAAACATTAGAAAGGAATAAGTTTTTGCATAATCTGGTTGAATGGTCTAGCCAGTACGATATTAGATACTTCAAGGAATAAATTGCCATCTTGTAGATTGAATATACCATTTACTGCAATCGCGTGAGTTTATCGCACCAATACAGTCTTTTCCCAGATATTGGAATAATAGTAGCATTTAAATCAATGCGATGTTATGCTTGTTGAACAAATTTCCGTTTTCGTAACAAAACAAAGTTGCTTTTAACTGGGCAGTTCCTTTATCACGATTGAATAAATTACATTGTTCAAATAATCTTCGTTTCTGAGTTTTTGAAATTGAATAAAAGCATTACTCGTTTATTAAGATCAATCGAAATTCAATAATTTCAAGTACGCCTACGTTAAATGTGAAGCTCTCAAATTACTTCGAGATCCCACACTCCTTCAGTGTAGACAACTTGGGTAAGTGCCATTTAAGCATATTTTTCCCTACATTAATAAAACAATACCTGGATTAATATCTCTATGATCTTCGTGACCACACGCATTACATTTGAACCATCTTCCTTGAATCTTCTTTTTGGATTGTGGCAACTCTAACGAAATTGGATAGCTTTTCATTCTTCATCAACAGTTGCGTTCCAAGAAGAGGTCGCTAAAATCCTTTAAATGGTGTTATTCGTATCACTAAATGTTTTATAAATACGGCAATAAAATTGAAGAGAACTATGATTTATTTAAGAAATTCACATTTGGGTTTACGGTGCTACTGAGCAGCTCGATTGTTTTCTTGAATAAATCATTTATCGCGAATTTCTATGCATTTTTGTATGATTTCAAGACTTTTCCAGATTTTTCTAATAGCTCAAATACTTAATTCTTTTCGCAAATGGTAAATCAATTCTAAATAAATAATTAACAGGTACAGCATAAATTCGTCTCAGACTGATAAGCTGGTGCAAGCATGGAAATTCGATGTCTTTCAACGCCAGGAAGCGATTTCTGTACAATTTATTCAAGGAACGCTTGAAGTTCAAGTGTAAACAAAGAGGAAAGACGATGGTTGAATGTAATGAAGCATTTACTAGTCAGACATGTACAAGGTGTGGTACTCTAAAGAAAGCCAATTTAGAAACCTGAACCTGTACCAATTGTCATTTGAAGATAGATAGAGACCATATGGTAGCAAGGAACATATACATCAAGTATCTGCATCCTTGTTCAATCCCGCCTCAGGGTAGTGAAAGCGTGAGCAATCACTGTAACGGAGATCTAGTATTGCTAGTTTCTCTGTGGAAATTCTCGATTTTCTGTGAAATCAGGACTTTTAACGAGGAGCAGTTTCAATAAAATATTTTGGTTGTTATGTAAGTATTGGACGAAAAGAAAGAGAGCATTGCACGAAAAGATGACCTTCCAAATAAAGATACAAAGTGTGCTTATACACAGACCTTCTGGAACTAATTTAATTACTTTAAAGTAGCCACTTCATCCACGCCATTCCAAAATAAGCTTCTGAGACGATAATCATATCTTCAATTAACTGAATTTCTGCCGAAATAGGGTGTAAGATCTAGATGCCTGGCATGAAACGATAGAGGAGCTATTTTGTCTAATCCTTAGGCGTTGAAGTTGAGGTACTTCTTTAAAAATAAGTCAGTATCATTTTTTACAGTGAGTCTCCCATAAGTAAATAAACATGCTGTATGCAAAGGTCTTAGCCCAAAAATTTCTCCCTTTTTTTAATATTGAAAACTCTAAATGTCGTAGAAAACTATTTGACTAGGGTTCCTTTCAGAGCTTCGAAATGTGGTTTACTTCAATATTCTGCGAAAATTATTTAGGTCAACTTTTGATTAGTATGAAAGTCCAACTGGATTTTACTCCAGAGAGATGCACTTTTTATAGAAATGGTGACATTCATTATAATGGGTTGCAAGTGATAATTACACATAGGAATTTCAAGAATTGGGAACAGCTACTGACCTACTTATCACAACATGTCCATTTAAATGGTGGTGCTATAAGAAAAGTGTTTGATATGAAGGGTAACTTGATTGAAGAAATCAAAGATTTTGAGAACAACCAGTCCTACGTATGCTCTGGAGGTGACACATTTATGGATATGGAATATGCTAAGCAACATTCAATCGCACTTGTTCAAAAATCAACAATCCAAAAAGAGGCCAAAACTGAAAGTTTCTTTTCCCAAGACTCAAAAGGTATGAATATTTATGCACAGTTAAATGGAAGAATTGATCTCCCTAAAAAAGTGATTCTTAACTATCGAAACTGCAAAAGTCTCGAACAGCTTCAGGTTTTGTTGACTCTTTCGTTAGATGCGCATGAGCCAATAACCTTTTTAATGGATTACTTGAACAGAGCCAAAATTACAGACATGTCTCAATTAAAAGAAAACTCGTTTATTATTGCTTGCACTAGGCAGTACACTGAAATGGAATATAAATTTCCGGTACAGAGCCATGTCGCCGATATTCCTTCTCCAAAAATCATAACTGTGTTCGTTAACGGTGATCCATTTGATGTTGGGATTAGAATAACAGTGACCTATCACAAGTTTAAGAATGTAGAAAGACTTTTGGAGATAATTGCCCACCAACTTCGAGATCGATTGTCATGTGTGAATGTTTTGTACGGATTTTTGCCCGATATTCTAAGTTCTGATAAAGCTAACCTTACCAAAGGCGTAGCATTCTCGCCAAAGCATGTATTTAAAGTAAAGGAAATGTCTGAACTAGTTGATAATCAATACTACGTTGCGGGGTCACTCGATACGCCATTTAGAAACATAAAATACAACATCGATTCAATTGAATCTGGACTTAAGAGTAAGTTGCTCGAGAAGCAAAAGAATTATTATACGACCCAAATCAGCAAACCTGACACCAATGTTCCAATAAGTCCCCAGTTTGAGGTGATTCCGGATATTTTGGTTAGAAAAAATGAAGAGAATGAAGAGTCAAATGGCGTTATTAATATTCAATAAATTTGTATTGCGACTTTTGGTGACCAAAGTTTCCAAACACAACTTGACAAGGAGATTTGAGTGCCAATCATTTTTTGTATCATTCTCCTTTGTATATCCATTTTTTGGATAAAGTCACAACATAACCCCCACCTCTCAATGTTCACTTTTCTTCTGTTAATTTCAGCCCAACATTACACCTATCCGAATGAAGAGCGCAGAGTTGCAAGAGGCCATGTCCATAAGCATCATAAGCACAGAGTACATTCTCCGCGAAGTGAGCCTCACTATGGATCTACACCAGAGGTTAAACCAGTTCAGCGTGGTTATAGTTATCGACCTGCGCCTGTAATCAGGCCGATACATCGTGGTTACCATTATCGTCCACCGCCAGTGGTTGAGCCAGAGACTGAACCAGAGACTGAGCCAGAGACTGAACCAGAAACACAACCAGAGACGAATGTTCCAGAACCTTCTACAGCTGTACCAGAACCACCTGTTCCAGAGCCAGAGAAACCTGTACCAGAACCGGAAATCCCAGTTACAAAGCCAGAAACTGAACCAGAAAAGGAACCAATAGAGAAACCGACTGAGGAACCTTGCGAGGAACCGGAAACGGAACCAGAGACACAACCAGAAACGGAACCAGAGACACAACCAGAAACGGAACCAGAATCACAACCAGAGAGAGCTCCAACTAAAGGCTATACATATAAAGCACCCGTTTACGAGCCTGAGACTGAGCCCGAATCTGAGGTAGAACCTGAGCCAGAGACTAGAAACTATCACTATAGACGTCCTTCTTACGAGCCTAGTTATCCTTCTGTGCCAGAAAGCCAGCCTGAATACGAGCCTGGCTATCCTTCAAGAAGCCCATCTTATGAGCCATCATATCCGGGAAATTATCCAGAGTACCAACCATCGTACCCATCAGCACCAGAGTACCAACCATCGTACCCATCAGCACCAGAGTACCAACCATCAGCACCAGAGTATCAACCATCAGCACCAGAGTATCAACCATCAGCACCAGAGTACCAACCATCAGCACCAGAGTACCAACCATCAGCACCAGAGCATGAACCAGAGTACCCATCAAGAAGTCCTGCTAACGAGCCTTTGTCAGAACCAGAACATAGTTTTCCAGAACACGAACCAGAAATTGCAACCCCAGAGCATTTGCCTGAAGTTGAACCAGTTCCGGCTAAATGTAGAAAGGTTGTACGCAGAAAATGTAAACGCAAGCCAAGTCCAATCTCAGAACCTGAAGCTGAGTTTCCACTAGAAACGTCTGCAAACTATCCTTTATTTGAGGAAGAACCTGAACCTGAAATTGCTGACGTCCATCATGTTGGTGAAAGCTCTTCGGAACCATCTTCACCAGGATTCTATCCGGAGCAGCCTGTCCAAGAGTACTCGCCACCTAGATCATCAGCCCCAGAATATTCATCTCCAGAGTATTCGGCACCAAACTATTCGGCACCAGATTATTCATCTCCAGAGAGATCCCCTGAATATCATCCTAATTCTCATGGACCAGTGTACGAAGTGGGTAGTCCGGAATACGATTACAAGCATACGCCATTGACCGGGTATAAATACAAGCCAATTGAACAGCCTGAACCTGAATATGAACCTGATACTGCAACATACGAAGGTCCTTCTGACGACGTGGCACCTATAGTTCAACCAGTCAAAGGATATTCTTATAAGCCTGTCCCTGCACCTTGTGAAGGAGAATCATGCGATCTTTAAATAGAAGTTAATAAAGTAAATTTCAAGCTTAAACAGTTTATTTTCTAATCGTTTTTTTCAGCTGCTTCATTCGCATCGGAGCTCCGCTGCATTTCGGTAAGTAAATCATATTTATTGTCACTTTGGTAAAATAAAAGTATAAAAAATATTAGGTTTGGTAAACCATCAGAGACTATCCATTTGTAAGGCCAAGTGACAGCATAAAAGTCTCTGTTTTGCTTATTGTATGTAAATATACACATCAGTGTTACAAGTAATACAATAAAAATACCTAAATTAATACCAAATTACTCATGATTCTTATTAAACTCTTCAAATGCTGTTTTGCATATGTTATAATATGATTAATAATTACGGAACTTGCAATTGCCAAAGGTATTATTGCCCATAAAAAACTCTCAGAATCTGGTGATTTTAAGAGAAAATAAAAGTAGGTTGAGCTTGATAGGGCGAACATTAACAAATAAAAGTGAAATCCTTTCAGAGTCTTTTTACATGTGGCATGAAAGGTGCTCAAGCATAGAGTATATTTGATGGATGATAAGAGAGCGAAAATATATAATAGCATTGGTGATATACTGCCCTTGGTTCCCCAATATATATAATACTCAAAGGCTGTTCTCATCTCAAGCATACTTATCCATACAAGTATCATTATATTGAGTTTGGTGCTGTTCTTTTTTGCTGAATTTTTAAAATAGTTAATGGTAAATACAACAGCAAGAATAAAATAAAGTAGTGACATGAGGTAGCAGTACTTATAGAGAGGGATGTAAGGTGCTGGTATATATAGATTTTGATTAACTAAGCTTATAATTGGCTCGTGTTTAGCTTCGTGAATCAAGCACTTGTACCCAGATTTCAAAACAGATACCTCTTGGTCACCAACTAAAGGTATGCTTGTCGTTTTGCCTCGAATGAATGACCCGATTTTATCATTTTTGCATAAGCCTCTTTTGGTTGCCTCCTTTGAGCATATCAAGTACCCACTTTCTCCTATTTTATCCAAATCTGAATAGTCAAAGAACATGCTATGCGTATTCTGGCTTTGGTCAACAAAACTGAATTTAAATTCACCGGGGGCACTAATAGGAAAGCAGGATATAGGGAACTTGAAAGACATGTTTCAGGCATTATAAAGCTAAACCAAAGAGTAAATAAGTGATGATTCGACTTTAGCGGTTTTTTAAAAGAGCATTTAGACTCAATTTTTCATTCTGTAAGCGATAAATATGCGAGTTGTAAATGATATTCTATAGCACTCCTCACTAAAAGTCTTGGTTTCTTAGAGAATAAAAATCTTTTAAAGCAACTGAAAAAGTTAACCTTGTCACAGCGAAAGCGTAAGGAACGTATACTGTTCATGCATTAGCTAAACGGTGCGAAATATTATGAGTAATATTAATTCTGTTATTTAAACCACTTCTTGGTGGAATTATCTCTTTTCCCTAGTCATTTCGCGTTCTTTCATATTTTAAACTAATGTGCCAAATAATTTTTAGTATGGTGCTTTTCATCTATTCCACTCTTAGATGTATAACTGACGAAAGAACTCAATGGAATCAACAAGAGCTGATTGTAAATTTAAAATTAATAGCAACTCTTAATCTACTTGCTGGATGCATTAGCATAATGAATGACTCTTTTGAGAATCAACGCTCTTCTACTCGCAATCTTCCCATTGTCATCTGTACTATGATTTCGAAGTATAGTGTTCTGAAGTAGTTATAACGCTCTCCTTCTAGACTTATAATTCAGTTTCTTATTCGAAATATTCTAAGAATCTTTACTGTTCGGTTGATATCTCGCATCATCATAGTGATTCATTCTGCCATTAAAACTTTATAGAAACAACATGACCATTTTCTGAAAATGCACATTGTCAACCAGCAGCTCGTTATTGTAGATTGCACGCTTGTTGGGAAATACATTGGCTACTGGAATTGCCGAGAACAAGGCTAGAGGATCTGTTTTACTTTCATTACTACCTTTTCAGAATCGAGTAGCATTGTTATAGCTTTTAAGTCATTGAAATGGTGTGACAAGATTTGATTATCTGCACTTTTGGTCGCTTTTTTATAGACTTATCATTTTTGCGATTATCTCATAGCTTCTATATTTCATGCAATAGTAAATAAATTGTTTTCAAAATATTTACTGAAAATACTGTACAGGTTTGCTCAAACTTACGGAAGCAAATCATGCTCGTTATCTTATGGACAGCTAAATTGTTTTCTTGAATAAATCATTTACCGCGAATTTGTATGCATTTTTATATAATTTCATGACTTTTCCAGCTTTTTCCAATACCTTATACACTATATTCTCCATCCTGACTAAAGGTAAATGGAATTAATGGATGTAATCCTGAATATGTCAAATTCAAAGAAATAACTAATAGTACAGCATACATTCATCAACACTGAGGAACTGCTCCAAACTTGGAACAATTAGATGTCTTTCGACGCCAGAAAAGAGATATCTGTAGAATTTATTCAAGGAACGCTTGAAGTTCAAATGTAAACAAAGAGGAAAGACGATAATCGAATATAACGAAGCATTTACTAGTCAGACATGTACAAGGTGCCATACTCTCGAGAATACTAATTTGGAGAGCTGCACCTGTAAAAACTATCATATAAAAGTGGATAGAGACCATATGGCAGCAAGGAACATATACATCAAGTATCTGCATCCTTATTCAATCCCGCCTCAGAGTAGTGCAAGCGTGAGCAATCACCGTAACGGAGAATCTAGCATTGCTAGTTTCTCTGTGGAAATTCTCGATTTTCTCGGAAATTAGGACGTTTAACGAGGAGCGGTGACGAATAGATTGGACCGCTCACAAAATCCTAGATTGTAATAAATGGTATCAAGTAGGTTTATTACTGTCTTATGAGATCTTTTATTGCAAATACTTTTCTATTAGATTTTATGTCAATTGTTTCAAATTCAATTATATTAACCAAATAATCCTTGCTCAGAATTTACAGGTCAAAACGAATTCCCGAATTGCCAATAAGTAGATTAATCGAAAGTGTACTAAAATGTTAAATGCCCAATTTCTACAATAAAAAGGTAGAAATTTTTCGAGAATTTGAAAAACTTCTCATCTAATGTAGGTGAAATGATCATAATTTTTTGCTGCAATCTCCGCTAAACCCGATGCATTCAATTTCAACTGAAGAATCGCTGCGCTTATTAAACTCAACCATGACCGGTTTATCTGAACAGCAGCACGAACTTAAACTAAAGGAGTTTGGGTATAATGAAATCCCAGATGGTGAACAACCTACTTGGTTTGAAATGATCAAGGAACAATTTGAGGACACCCTAGTCCGTATACTGCTTGGTGCTGCTCTTGTTAGCTTCGCACTTGCAGTTGAAGAGTATTATGAAGGCACTGAGGTCCATATCGCAATGGCGTTTGCCGAACCACTCGTCATTTTGCTTATTTTAATCGCTAATGCTGTTGTCGGAATATTGCAAGAGTCCAATGCGTTGCAAGCCATAAACGCTCTCAAAGAGTACACTCCTGATCAATGCCATGCTTTTGTCAACAATCAGCTTGTGGTTCGCTTGGCTAAATTCTTGGTTCCGGGGGATGTTGTTGAACTTAGAACTGGAAATGTCGTACCTGCAGATTGCCGTATATTGTCTATTAATGGTAATCTTAGGATCGATCAATCTATTTTAACTGGTGAATCTTCTTCTGTCTATAAAACTGTGAGCATTGTGTCAAATCACAAAGTTCTTCAAGATCTAACCAACATTTTGTTTAGTGGAACTTTAGTAGTTAGTGGGAGTTGTAAGGCGTTAGTTGTTAAAACGGCTCTGTCTACTGAACTCGGTAAGATACACTCTGAGATTTCAAATGAAGAAGATCAAAAGTCGCCTTTAAAGAAGAAACTGGACGAATTTGGCGACGCTTTAGCAAAATGGATAGCTGTCATTTGTATCCTGGTATGGATCATGAACATCAATCATTTTAGCGATAAACAACACGATTACTGGTTAAAAGGTGCTATTTATTACTTCAAAATTGCAGTGTCTCTGGCTGTTGCTGCAATACCTGAAGGGCTGGCTGTTGTTATAACTACTTGTTTAGCGTTAGGCACTAAAAGAATGGCTAAAAAGAACGCCATAGTTCGTCACTTGCCTAGTGTTGAGACCTTGGGTTGCTGTGATGTTATTTGCTCAGATAAAACTGGGACTCTAACCACTAATCAAATGTGCGTGGAGCAGTTGTTTGTGCTACAATCTTCTTCTAGCATTAACTCTTACTCGGTCACTGGTAATGGTTATAGCCCTATCGGTACTATTTCACCAAACCCTTCGACAATACCTGCATTACTCGTGAATTGTGCCTCCTACTGCAACGATAGCTTTATAGAACATGACAGCAATCATTACAAATGCATTGGAGAACCCACTGAAGCCGCGCTACGTTGTTTTGTTGAAAAATGTAATCCTACAATGCAACACGACGGAATGTCAGGTATGTCTTACAACAATGAATTAGCGTCCACCACAATCAAATCACACACGTTCGAGTTTAGTAGAGATAGGAAAGCTATGAGTGTTGTTATTCATCCCAAACGACAAACCCGATTGAGTAAGTCTACTCTATATGTTAAAGGTGCTCCTGAGCAGTTGTTGGCTAAATGTACTCACGCCCTTATAAATAACCAGACCATTCCACTTACTAATGCTATTAAATCATTGATTTTGAACCAACTGAATGTGTATGCCACCAAAGCTTTAAGATGCTTATTGTTTGCATATAAAGAATTAGATGATACGACATGTAACTACATCAATACTACTGCAGTTGAATCTAATGAGTATACATCGATTGAATCTGATTTAACCTTCATCAGTATCATAGCCATGCGTGATCCTCCTAGACAACTGGTCAATGACAGTATTACAACGTGTGTCCAAGCAGGTATAAAGGTTATAGTTATTACTGGTGATAACCAAGTTACTGCAGAGTCAATCTGTAAGGATATCGGATTATTCACTAGCAACCAGCTCTCTAGTAACAAGCAAACACCTGTTCATTTGAGATGGAGCATCACAGGTGCAGAATGGGACAGTTTGTCTACAGAGGATAAACAGATTAGCGTAGAGAACTGTCTGTTATTTAGTCGTACAGAACCGCAACATAAATCACAGTTAATACAGTACTTACAAGCCAATAGTCATACAGTAGCTATGACAGGAGATGGTGTCAATGATGCTATAGCATTAAAGAAGGCTGATATAGGTATTGCGATGGGTTCTGGTACAGATGTAGCCAAGCATGCCAGTGATATGATATTGCAAGATGACGACTTCAATACGATCATACACGCTATTAGAGAAGGTAGACAGATCTACAATAACACTAAGCAGTTTATTAGATATTTGATCAGTAGTAATATAGGAGAAGTTGTGAGCATATTTCTCACCGTGTTGATGGGAATGCCAGAAGCATTAATTCCGGTGCAACTGCTGTGGGTTAATTTAGTAACAGACGGTTTGCCAGCCACAGCACTGGGATTCAATCCTAGTGACTCTGAAATCATGGTCAGAGGTCCTAGAAAGGCCAGTGATCCCTTGGTAGGTAGATGGTTGTTTATTAGGTACATGATCATCGGAATGTATGTAGGATTCGCTACAGTGTTCGGCTATGCTTGGTACTACATGTATTACGTTAATGGGCCTTTGATATCATTGAAAGAGCTGGTAATTATAACTAACGTAGCAGGGATATTCAGTATACGCTAGTTCATGCACCACGGACCAGTATGATTGTATGCTCTTCAGTGGAATGCACAAGCTGAAAGCTAGTACGATATCGTTGAGCATATTAGTAGTAATAGAGATGCTGAATGCAATGAATTCATTAAGCGAGAACGAGTCACTCTTGAAAATGCCGTTGTGGAGGAACTGGTATTTGATATTTGCAATCATGCTGAGTATAGGACTGCATTTCATGATATTGGAAGTAGCATTCTTTCAGGATATATTTCATATTGTTCACTTGAACTGGGATGAGTGGGTAGGTGTTCTGACAATTAGCATGCCAGTTATAGTAATTGATGAAGTATTGAAGTTAATGAGTAGGACTATAATATATCCAGTTAAGAGCAAAAAGGAATAAATAATTTGTATTCAATGTCATAGAAGATGTAAACCGCATATTTTATGTTTTCAGGGTTTGCGTTTTACAATCCTAAGCAAGCCTTACAGACCATGGTAGTCACATGTAACATCGACGTATAAATTATGCGAAATTATTAATTTGCATAACCTATTTAAAAAAACAAATTTGGTACTTATAGGAATCTTTTTACTGCAAAATTGCCTAATAGTTGACACTGATCAAGTAATCAGCTAATTTTTCAACCACAGAGGTAGCTTCACCCGGCTGAATGTTCTCATCGTATGTACCAATTAATACAGCTTGTTTAGTTTTGACACAGACTACGCCACCAGAAGCCTAAATTAATAAATAATCACCAATTTGCCGTATACTGAACGGTCATCACATCTTAAAGCGATATATTTCTTTCCGTTTAAAAATAGTCCACCAGCACGGATACCAGAAGCATCTTTGAAAGCGCCAAATAACTTTTCCAATTCTTGTGGGTTTACTGTAAATCCAGGTGAAGTAGCCCAGGTAGATTTATCATGTCCAAAGATACCTGCAGCGTTGATCTTTTTAGTTCCAACCAAGTTTTGATCGACGTAAGATTGCCAGCTCATTTCGAGTCAAATGGGCGCGTCTCAACTTTTATACCCCATTGCTTAAAGATGATTGGTGCAATATATACGTCAGCAAGTACGTGCTAAAACATTAAAAAGCAGGGATGAATCAAACCCACGAAATAATTGACCAGTACCGTAAGATAAGATGTCGGATGCTCGACAAGTAATGCTATTTTATCTAAAACTTGTAACAAACGAGCCACAGCAAGGGACTAATTAAAATCATTTATTTTGTCACATTGACACCCTGCAAATTGGGCAAGAATTTACTTTTTCCCTCCATTGTTCCACACATCTAGAATGAAAGTAATGACCGCACCTTAATATTCGAGCATCATTACTTAGTCTATTTAAGCATATTGAGCAATTTCCTTTCAACCCTTGTAAATGACCATGCATGTTGGGGTACCTTTCAATAACCTGCGCACATCCATCCACGTACGCACATGTATTTTTTATTAAACCGGTGTATGTAAAGTTGTTCTGTTTCAGTAGTTCATTCAGCAGCATTTTGGAATTCATATTTGTGATGCCTGTTGATATTTGTCTAATTTGCTCAATCATGTAGTCCTCTGAGATGTATTTAGAATAATGATTAATGGGCAAATATTCAATGAGTTTACTAGTAGCCTTGTGGTATTTGTTCGCAATTGCAGATTGCAGAATTAAGTCGTAGTCATTCAAAGGGAACTTGAACAACAAAAACCCCTTTTCAACAGAGTAGGCTATCCATTTTACAGATGCTAGTGTTTGAAGGTTATCTACAAGCAGTCCAGGCGGACTCAAGTGTGGTATTATTAAATCTAACTGGCTCTTACTCCATTTGTAGAAATCTTTATTAAATTTGCGGCAGAGAGCCTCAAATACAGGGAAGTCAGGCGTTATGCGAATATTAGCGAGTAAAATCATCCAATTGAAAGGCTGGAACGTCATTTTAAGATATTGCAATGCTGTTTGTTGGCATTCAGCTATTGAGCTTAATTTGAGCAACAAATCAATATAGTTTGTAAATCTGGTTTGATAAATGTAGTTACTTCTATATAATATTAGTTCTAGCGGACAGTATTTGTATTCGAGTACCAGAATAGATCTGATTAAAGTTGATGAGGATGGTTGAAATGGTTTCAGCGGTTTCAATCTAAAGCTTTCAGTATATGCATCCGGATTATTAATAAATAACTCTTTTACCATTTCATTCCTTTCATGTTTATATCCATAAGATATGAAAGAGTAATGGGTGCCAGGGCCGAGGGACTGGAGAAGTGGAAACGATATAAATTTAGAAATCCGGGAATTTACGGGTATTTTAGAATGGTTAGATATTATTCTAAATGAAGACAATAGGTTTTTCTCGACAATATAATACAGCTGGAAATGTAATACATCTATATTGTATAAGCCAGACTTGTGTTTTAGGAATTCAAGCAGAATAATTGGGTTCATTATTAGAAATCTATAAATGTCAAAGCAATACGAATCAATTAGACCATCAACAGCACATGTGAAATTACTGTTTTCTCGGCATTTTGTAATAAATGGTAAGACATCTTGACTATTCAAGAGTCTGAATTGATTTAAGGTCTCCTCCCTGCTAACTCCACATCCAAGCAAAACTGAAATAAACAAGAACTTCATTGACTTATGAGTTGGCTCAATTTGGCTAAAAGGAGCTGCAAGTATTCGGCAAATCTAATTTGCAATTGGCAAACTACGCGATGGAATTGAAATTTTAAAATAAAAAAGCTTTCATTAACTTCATTTGCCCAGAGCATTCATATCCTTACTAGTTTGTAAATGTCTCACTAGTGTTGAAACCTCCAATGTCTTCTGTCTTGGAACAATTAAAGAAAGTTACAACAATTGTTGCTGATACCGGTGACTTTGAGTCTTTTAAGTCTTTTAAGCCTCAAGATGCCACAACTAATCCGTCTTTGCTCTTATCTGCATCCCAATTACCAGCATATAGTCATATTGTTGAAAAGGCATTAAAAGTTAGCGAGAAAGTTGAAGATGTGATGGACCATTTAATTGTTTTATTTGGGTGTGAGATATTAAAAATCATTCCCGGTAGAGTTAGCACTGAGGTAGATGCTCGTTTGTCATTTGATACAAAAGCAACAGTTAGCAAAGCTCATCAGTTAATTGGATTGTACAAGTCATACGGTGTCGATAAACAGCGCATACTTATCAAAATTGCTTCTACTTGGGAAGGTATTCAAGCTGCTAAGGAATTAGAAAAAGAAGGCATTCATTGTAATTTGACTCTGTTATTTAGCTTAACACAAGCTATCGGATGCGCGGATGCCAAAGTTACGCTAATTAGTCCGTTTGTTGGTCGTATTTTTGATTGGTATAAACAGAATACAAAACAAGATGTAACTGGCTTAAATGACCCTGGAGTTGTCAGTGTTAGTCAAATCTACACTTATTATAAGCAGCACAATATTCCGACTATTGTCATGGGTGCTTCTTTCAGAAACGTTGATCAAATTATGAATTTAGCAGGGTATCTTTGTATTTAACGTAGGTGTGATTTCTTAACTATTAGCCCGAAATTGCTAGAAGAATTAGACCAGTTAAAAACGCCTTTAAATGTTCAGTTGAGCGTTGAAAAAAGCCAACAGAGCGGTAAAATGAATAAAATTGATTTGGATGAGAAGACATTTAGATGGCAATTGAATGAGGACCAAATGGCGACTGAGAAGTTGTCTGATGGTATTCGCAAGTTTGCAGCTGATGCCATCAAATTAGAAGGCATATTAAAGGCAAAAATGAAAAAGTAAACCATGTCCTTACGGTATGAAGATTCAATTTACTCGGTTTGCAAGTTCTACTTTATATCGGACCAATTATTTCTTATGTCTCTGCTTGCTTTTATTAACACATCTTTAGTAATATTGTCTTGAATACTCTTCATAACCTTTTCATACGTTGATATATGATTTGGGATATCTTTGTCATCTCTAATTCTCATAAACATCCAAATAGAACCAAAAAGTTTGCATTCTACAATGGATCCCTCATACTTTTCACTGTTGCCTTCGAATTCGGTTTGAGTGTCAAAATCAACAAACCCCATTGCTCCGATTTCTTTCAACTCGTCACCAGAGAGTCCAATGTGCAATAGAAAGTCGATCTTTCGCTCGTCTGTCAAAACATCTGAATGATGCTTAATTTTAATTTTAAAATCAACAGTATTTAGATGAGGGGGTTTCCATTTAAGTCTATATTAACAACTGAGTACATGTTTGGATCAGTACCAAAGACAAGGCTATTTGACCATTTAGTGAATATTAGACCATCGCTCTCATGCTTCAATTTTCCTTGAACATCAGTCTCATTCTCGCGATTTTGATGCTTCAAAGGCTCTTCGAGACGATAGCTTGGGAGCATCTCTTTTAACTCGAGCGTAAAATAAACCTGGCTACCCATCATCTTTCGCATGTTGTGGTATGATTTCAGGATGACCTGTAGCTTTCCTAGCCTTACATCAAAAGATCGCTTATTCATGAACTCGCCATCAAGATAAATACAGTCAAAAAGTAAAAATCGATAAATTTCTTTAAATTCTGGTTCTTTACTTAATTTAGGAAGTTTGCGATTTCTCTTCTTATAGTATTCTCTAAAAGGAATCCTGTCTATTACAAGCTCTCCATCAAGAAGAGTGTTAACGGATTCCTTATCAATGGAGTGTAACTTTAGATCAGGAATATAATATGGCTGCAGTTTACGATCAATAAAGAAAGATTCGTATCTCTTTAGCACTAAATTATATCTGCTATATAACAACAGCCTAACACCGTCAGTTTTTTCGCAAACAAAATACTTTTCCTTTTTCAGTGTTTCCATATGTTGTGCTTCAAACGAGATAGGTTGAGCGCCTGGAAATCGGCTATAGTTTGTCAATTCGCGTAAAGTGGACTGAATATCTTGTAAATATTTACCACTGCACACCTGAATGTTCAGATCTTCCCACTTGGTATCCATGTTTTAGATAATTTGAAAAATAAAGCGGAAATTAGCAAAACTAAGTACTGCTACAAATGTCAATTCTACTTTAAATAATTTCTTTTCGGAAGTACGTTCAAAGCTAAGATTCCATAGAACCCACTAAAAAATCTATATACTGATTTGTCTATCATTAGGTTGCAAAGAACTTAAAGAACTCGATTCAACTAACATAAGAAATTGACTATTTACCTATATTTCATCTTAAGCAGTACTTAACATCATTAAAAGAAAAAGTCTGAAGCGTAATAATTTTTTCTAAAAGCTATTCTCTATAAATTTAAGTTACAATTGCTTTAATAGCGAACAGAAAATTCATCTCCAAGAAACTTTTGTTGCAGCTCAACAGTAAATTATTTATTAATCATTTGCACATCTCAATGACCACTTTACTGGGATTTTTTATGCTCTTTATTATTTTACTGTTATACGCGACAGCTGCCAATTGAGACTTTTCCGATGGGTAGTTGATATGTTTGATGAGTGCTGGATTTAACTCGACAATTGCCAGTTGTACATTTTCGGATGGCCTAGCAATGTTTCGAATATTCTTTGGATTATTAATTATCGATGCAAACTGAACAGACTCATCAGGGTTAGTGATCCATTTAATATTACTTTGATTCTCTTTGATAGCATTCATTTGTATACTAACGGATGGGTTAATGATGTATTTAATTGCTTGACCATTCTGTGAGACGGCAGATAACTGAACATCAAAAGTGGGATTAGACAAAAACTGGATACTTAGACCATTTTGCTTAACAGCAGCCAATTTTATGTCCTCAGATGGTTCGTAAATCCATTTAATACTGTTCCCATTTTGAGTAACAGCGGTCCGCTTCAAGTCGTCAGAAGGATCTGGAATTAATTGAATAGAATGAGCATTCTGCTTAACAGCAGTTAATTTTATTAAATCAGATGGTTTTGGAATCCATCTGATTGCCATACCGTTTTTAGCAACTGCGGCCAATTGGATCTCTATGGATGGATTGTGGATCCAGTGGATACTGTAGCCATTCTGTTTTACAGCCGCTAGCTGAATCTCATGGCAAGGGGAAGATATGAACTTTAATGACTGCCCATCATTTCTAACAGCAGCAAGCTGAATTTCAATAGAAGGATTATTAATAAATTGAATATCAAGCCCTCTTTTGCTAACAGCGGCTTGCTTTAAATCGTCGCTCATTAACTTACCTGACATGTTTCAAAAGAATTTAAAAATGTGGAACACACTGCGAGAATGGCCAGAAACATGATCTGGAGACACTCCTGTCAGTGTTTTACAAAGCAGATTAAAATTTGTTTATACACTTGTGATCTCAGTGGAAATAACAGTAATAAGACTGTCACGCCATGATAGCTAGAGTTATGTCTTTTGGATGGGGCAAACGATTAATAATGGCCCACCTTGGATGAGATATTTATTGTTTTCAACATTATTGCACAAAAACTCTTTCAAATGATCGCGATCTTTATCGATCGTTTTTGTGGGTTTCTGGCTCAAATTACATTCAGGACAGCTTTTGCAATGCGCTAATCTGAGATTTAAAAAAATTGTTTGGCACATTAGTTTAAAATATGAAAGAACGCGAAATGACTAGGGAAAAGAGATAATTTCACCAAGAAGTGGTTTAATAACAGAATTAGTATTACTCATAATATTTCGCACCGTTTAGCTACTGCATGAACAGTATACTTTGCTTACGCTGTGACAAGATTGACTTTTTCAGTTACTCTAAAAGATTTTGATTCTCTAAGAAGTCGAGACTTTTAGTGAGGAGTCCTTAAACGTCGATTAATTGAAACAATCGAGCTATGTCCATTCAGCAGGAATTAATATTAAAAGATGGAAGGATCATGCAATATAAAGAATGTGGAGATTTTGGTAGTGCCACTAAGTTAGTGTTATTCCATGGCTTGTTTGCAATTGGAGATTTCAGTACCCGAGAAAAGCAGTTTAAAAAGCTGAAAGTGCACTGCTTGTCTCCAAATTTACCAGGATGGGTGAAATCCAGTAGTTGGCCAAATGATAAACCAATCAAGGAGTACGCCAACGATGTGCTGGAACTCTTGAACCACAAGTTCAAAGACTTAAAAAAAATAAAAATTTATACAGCTGGTGGATCCTATGGTTCAGTTTTTGCTCAAATTGTTGCAGGAAATCTTGAATGTGTGAGTGGATTTTTAAGTATTGGTGGTTTTTCGTCATTTTATCTGAATAAAGATTATGCAAAAGGTATGACCTGGTTCAACTGGATCTCCGTTGGTACACCAGGCTACTATTTTCCTCTTATCCAGTGGCTACTAGCCAAAGCGCTTAAGAAAAAAATTTCTACACAAGAAGGTGCACGGTCTATCATGGAAAAGGCATTAAACTTGTCGAGTTTAGAATTAGAACAGGCAAAAGAATGGACCCTCAGAACCGGCAGAACTATCGAAGAAGTTAAGGAGAGTATGACTAATCAGATGGTTCAGAGCTTGGAATTCTCCACTGATGGTTACATACAAGTGCCAAGAGTTTTGCATGCTGACTGGGGATTTGTGCCTGCAGAAATCACAAACAAGTACATCATGATTGTAGGTGCCAGAGATGACCATGCGGCACACTACCAAATGCAAAAATGGCTAGCAGATTCTTATGAGTGCAAATTGAAAACGATTGAAGGTGGCCATATCTCAGCAATCTTTTGTATTGATTTGTTGTTCGAAGAGTTTATAAATAACATGAAGAGATAATAATAAACTTTTTAATCATTATACCTATTTCAAGCTGAATGATGATTGGACGTGGATGGTCGCTCTAAACAATCGGAGATTTCACCACTCTCCCCATCGAACGAGTTTTCAATTATGAAATTGAGTAGATTACCAAAGCCTGCAAAAAACCTTATTTTACAGTACAGTGGGTTTTACGGGTGCCTGCTTTTAAACCATTACGAAACTGCAAAACAGATTAGAAATTCAAATCCGTTATACATGGAAGTGGAAATAAAATATGAAAATGCATCTGAACCATATCTCAAATGTGTAATTCACTTCAATGGGGAGTGGAAGTTTGGAATTGTTAAATCAGATACCAGTGATTTAGATGATATAAAGTGGATGATTGTTTCTAATTATGATTCGTTAAGTACTTTGTTACATCAACCAATATCGGTTATGTTCAGCGAGAGAAACGAAACCGTGATACTGAGCTGCTGGTATTCGTTCGAGCCACTGAAGCAGTCCTTTAGCATGGGCACTTACGCATTTATTCCAAAGCGGGTGGAAAAATGTTCCGAGGTATTGAATACCTTCTTAAGCACATATATACAAATAGATAGTATGAAATTGGCCAAAAAAACGGACTCACCATTACTAACTATTAACAACATGGCTATTGGGTGCATGTACTACAAGGAATTTGTAATAGTGAGAGAAATCGACGAGGAAACCTATTTGTGCATATATTTTAATCACGATTCGCAATTAATTGAATTGATGGGTACGCTTTTGCTACACCATAAGCAAAAGTTCCATATTAGCTCTGATTTTACAACTAATTTGTGGCCAGTGGGGTTTGGAAAACAAAGAGAATTTGCTAATGCACTCCAGTCTCTTAAAGAGACCAAGTTTAGTTATAAAAAAATTTTGACTGAGTAAATAAATTGATTTATGGAATCACTTCGTTGTTGTGTAGAAAATACTATGGTATAGTAGGAAGCCGTACAGAAATTACTTTATCTACTTGAGAAATAAATGCGCAAAGTATGACGATTATTGCACTCAATTGATGACTTGAAACAAAAGAGACGTTATGTTTTTTTGTCACGAATGTCTCAATCTTAGTGAAGTATACCCTTGCAGTAATTGTCAAAGTGAGTTTTTAGAAGAGTCGGCAACTGTAAATCCTCTTGAAGAACTAGGACACGCTTTTGTAAGAGAAATATCAAGAGCAACTCGTCGTCAAAATCAAGATACTCAGCCAGATGAGACTGCTAGAACAAACTCTGAGTTTAACTACAATCTTCCGAGACACCGGCAAAATAATACAGAAACAAATAGATCCCAGGAACCTTTGGGATCTCAAGATATGTTGTTCAATATATTTGATCTAATAAACAGCGTAGGTGATGGAGTTCAATTCCAAATGGGAAGCGAGGGTGGACTAAATGATTTATTAAACCAGTTGTTCCAGCAGCATGAGACTCAAGAGAATCCAGTACCTAAAAATGTTTTGAATTCCTTCAAGCGAAAAGAATTTTTAACTCCAAAAGACTGTGCCATCTGTCAAGATATTCTAGAGTATGGTTTAGAGCTAAAATGCAAGCATGTGTTTCATGAGGACTGCATTAAAGAGTGGTTTAAAAGCCATAATACTTGTCCCATTTGCCGCGCCGAAGTGTGCCCTGCTGAAGAGTGCGAGCCCATAGAAAGGCCAACAAGTGTTCCTCCACCCAGAAGAGCGCAAAACCAACAGCACAATAGAAGTAGAAGTGTTCCCAGAAATCCGGATCCCATTTCGGTGTTTGTTAATTCAGATTCCAATGAACGTGGCCCAATAAGTCCACCTTTTCGTAGAAGATATATACAGCCTGGTGATCTAGGATTTGTAATGATGGAATCGGAGCCCTTACCGGAGGTGAACACAAATGAAGCAACACCAGCAAACAGCAGCGAACAAATTAATACAGGGTCCGAGCACCCGCCCAGGCGAAGATCATTTTTTAGTAGACTGTTTGGCTCAAATTAAATTTATTTTACTTCTATTTTCTCTTCGTCTTTGGATCCACTCAAATAATGGTAATTTAGAAATCTATATCCTTGAACTAGTTGTGCAATCTCATTGGTGAAATGACATGCAAATAAAAGATTGTTACGAGGCTGCACTTTCACCGCAAATCTCATGAACAATATCGAATATGCTCCAAGAGCAATGGTCATTTTACCACTTATAAATTCTGGTGATTTCTGAGTATCAGCTATTGCTGCTAATGGCAGTCCCCAGTTAAACACTGGACCCCAAAAATGTGTTGAAAGTAAATAAGTTCTAAATTCTTTTGAGCCTAACTGAGAAAAAAAGGAAGTCATTTGGGACATAATCTACAAAGACCAGACAAACTTTCCAAAACAAGTTTCAAAAAAGCGGATCAGTCAAATACAAATGTCCATATTTTTTCATCTTTGCTTCAAGCAAATACTTGCTGCTGATGACTGCTTTTTTTTGAAAGTCTGGTCTGGTTTTATCATGCAATGGATTATTTATGACCGGAAGGTTTTCGAAACATTCCCTTCTCTGTCCACAACCACAATGGCGTAACCTTTGGCTCTATATGATATCGCTGAATGTTTCTGTACTCTCCATCAAATTCAAGAGATTTAAGCGCTCTTTGGTTGTGTTAAACTCAAGAATATGCAAATACAATATCTTTTATAGAATTTTTTTATTGAGATCATAAAATGGCACTTTCTATCATGCTTATAAATGCAAGCACCATAGTAAACCACTAACCATACTATTTCACTCTCTAACATCTTGTTTGGCATATGACAACCCTAGAACCATTTCTAGATTAAATGAGACACCAAATATAAAAACTAGACTAACTCGTTTTTAAAGGTGCACCATACAGAGGAAATGCTATCATTAACAAAAGATCTTCTATTATACCAATTTTCTTTAATTGATTGTATTCCTCTTTTTGAAATAAAACTAGAAGACCCTGCATCTCGTTCAAATATATGAGGTCTTTGAGCATCTAAGCAAAAGGTGCATTTTCCTAGACGGGATTCTCTTCTAGAGTCATTTTGTAATGTTATACTAACATCATTACTCTTATCTATTTCTTTGAAGTGTAATAGTGATATTTTATTTGAAATAAAGATTGGATGAAAGAGTAAAAGAATAGCTGTACAGAATATTTATTTTTGAA
>JADGIF010000071.1:0-23464 GCA_018985225.1 Amoeboradix gromovi
TATTTATTTTCCTTTTATACTCGTCAACTCCGCAACTAGCTGAATGTCCACTCGCCTCTTAAATCCATAAAACTAATAAAGCTGAAATAATGTTCCAAGCTGTTACAGAAAGTTGGTCCAGTTTTTATATTTGATGTCCCTTTTGTTTTTTGTAAATTTTCAAGTTTCAATAGTTTTTATAACGCATATGTCAAATGCAAGTCCACAGGTTAAAATAACTGAATTTACTAAGATAGATTCAACACTGAGGTCTCTTGGTCTCTAATGTCCTTCATTCTAAATTCCACTGGAAACACTTTCACCAAACTTTACATGAAACAATAATCGTGACAGTTCGATTGTTTTCTTGAATAAATCATTCATCGCAAATTTTTATGCATTTTTGTATAATTTCAAGACTTTTCCAGATTTTTCTAATAGCTTAAATACTCGATTTTCTAGGAAATCAGAACTTTTAACGAGGAGATCTGTGCGGCCATTTAAGATGTGATTATTAATGTCATTGTGATAGTAAATCGCTTCTTTTCATATACTGCTGTCTTACTCTTCCGATCATCGTATTTCATGTTTGCAGCTAATATTTCTTCAATTCACTCAACACCTGCTACATCTCTGTCTTGGGTTTTTTGAATTTGATACTGGTGCTATTTTCTGGTAGTATATGTATATTGTAGTTATGGACACTTTGGTATTCTCCTCACTAAGAGTCTTGGCTAACTACAAAATCGAAAATTTACACAGAGAAAAACGATGCTTGCGGCTGAGTTAGAGCAGTTGGTCTCGCTTCCACTACTCTGAGATAGAACTGTAGTTCCGCAACTTGTGCACAACTTGTGCATTTTGCATTAATATACGCTTCATTGCGTTCCCCCAATGTCTTTCCAGTCGTTTGTCGTAAATTCAAAAACATGAGTATCTTTTTTATCCGATTCGAAAACTAAAGAAAAAACTTTTGGCGCGATAAAAAGTCATGCAATCGGGATAAACTTTTTATTCAATTAGAATCGATTCCTGATTTTACCCCAATCTATTTTTCGCAGAGCATGTCCCAAATGTTCACTCCATTTAAAATTGGTAACTCAGAACTAAAGCATAGAATCGTTCTTGCACCGCTAACAAGAATGAGAGCTCCAGGGCATATGCCAAATTCATTAATGGAAAAGTATTACTATCAGCGCAGTACAGACGGTGGGTTATTAATTACTGAAGGCACATTTCCCAATGAGAGTGCTATAGCATTCAAAAATGTGCCTGGTATTTGGTCCACTGATCAAACCAGTGCTTGGAAGCCAATTGTACAGGCCGTTCATTCCAGAAAATCTACTTTTTATATGCAACTATGGCATACTGGTAGAGCGTCTATGTTTAAGCCAGTTAGCTGCACTGCTGCACCATTAAAGGCAAAAGGAAGCAAGGTTCCTCATGCTTTAACTCCTGCGCAGATTGAACAAACAGTTCTAGATTTTCAAAATTCGTCGGCAAATGCTAAAGAAGCAGGATTTGACGGCGTAGAGATTCACGCAGCTAACGGATACTTGTTTCAACAATTTTTAGATAGTACAATTAATGCCAGAACGGATGAATATGGGGGAAGTTATGAGAACAGATGCAGATTCCTGCTAGAGACTGTTAAAGGCGCTTTGAAAGTGTTTCCAAAAGGAGTAGGTGTTAGGCTAAGTCCTTATAGTACATACAATGATACAAATGAGATGGATGAACAGTTATGGCTCCATGTGGTTAGAGAGTTGAACAAATTGGAATTATCTTATTTGCATTTAGTGGAACCCAGGGTGATCGGAGGAGGACAAGAGGTGGTTACTTCTAACTCACTAGACAGTTTAATTAAAATTAATAAATTGCCTTTGATTTTGGCAGGTGGATTTAACTCAACAAATTATGAATCAAAGAAGAATGTAGCGATTGCTTTTGGTCGCTATTACATTAGCAACCCTACTCTAGTCCATAAGTTGAAGAATAATATTGAATTGACGAAATACGATAGATCCACGTTTTACTCTTCTGGCGAAAAAGGATATACAACGTACACTTGATGTGAAGACATTAATAAAGTATTACTACAATCTTAGTGTCATAGTGTGTCTGGCGTTTAATCATTTCGTAATGCCTCTTCGTTTAATTTTGATTCCCCCTGTAAAGAACAAGCTTCTCTTTCATGTTCTCTATCTCCCACAGTCTTTGATAGGATCAGATATTTTCGCTGCTCTTCTTACCTTTAATGCCTATCGATATGACCTACTATCAAGTTAACATGCCCGAAAGCATTAACATTTTATCAACTTAATCGACGAATCAGGAAACCTTGGACTTCGAAGCATATATTTTTACAACGCAACTGCAATTAGATTTGCCCAACAAAATAGAAGCGATTGGTTTAAATAAAAGTTTACTCTCAGTGATAAGAAAAATTAAAAGAATTTGTTTATTTTAGCACGGTAATTGCTTAGAAATTTTAGATCAGGGTAGAACTCTCTTTTTGTTGAACTGAAATCTAAGTAACATCGCCAAATGGCTTATGAACCCATGCTGATCAATATTCTCGAATGGTACATTCTCCACCAATCGGCGTGATTCAGTAAATTCTAAGATTCTTAAGGGTTTCCAAAAGAATGTTCGCAATACTATAAAAGAAGTTCAGGTTATTAATTCAAAAAAAGGTGTTAGTTGAACAGTCGAGCTATTTGTTAGACAACATAGAGAGAGTAAGTTCTTCAATGGCAGGCTCTGAGCGAGCATGGATGAGTTCCATCGTTGAAAATTCCTCTAGATATTCACGCAATTGGGAGAATGAGTCTAAAGCCCAAGTATATGCTGAAGAAAGTTCAAGCATGCCAAGTTTGAGTTCGTCAAGTCAGATCTATGCAGAATATGTCGCTCCTAGTGCGACTGTACCATCTGATGTTTATTCCTCATCCCTTTACAAAGCAGAACCACAGGCCACCGAGACATCTGCATCTTGGGTGATGCTGAAATTCAATATCATGATACTGATTGCGCTGTTCTTGTAAAAACAATTAAAAAATAAATGAATACCACTGCAGTTTCTTAATTTCTCGCTTAAACTTCTAAGTATCATTGTACTGTTCTTGAAATCAAAAATAGTAGACTGTTAATAATTTTAGCTTAATTAAAGAATACCTTTATTTAACATTTCAAGTGGTAAATTATTGAAGTTTCATAGACTGCAAAACAGAAGAGATCTTAAGCACAAGTTACATAACATTTTGTATTTATTCCAGGTATTTAACCATGTATGGCCCTTCCAACTCATATCCCAACTTCCTGTAGTAGTCTCTGGTACCGACCCCAGATATAACTGCCAGCTTTTTGCTTTTATGCTCTTTCTTAGCTATTCTTTCTGCTGCCTCCATTAATAAGGTTCCAAACCCCTGATGCTGGAACTTTGTTGGATCTCTGTTATGAATTGGCACCACGCTGCCATAAACATGCAGCTCCCTAACAATACTCTGCGGAGTTCCATCCATAAGCAGCTCAGGCCTGAAAACAGTTTCGCTACATTTTCTTAAGCGTAATAACCCAATTAATATATCTTGTTGGGGATCTTCATAACTTAAAAAAGTCTCCCATCCTCCATTTGCCACGTAATCTCTGCGTATCAACTCGACGTGATTCGGTACAACCTTTGCATGTACTTCTTGTATTCCTACTTCTCTAGTTCTTACATCTCTGCATTTGAGTTTCAAGTCCTTCATCCTTTGCAGTGCCAGCTCTCTGATATTTCCATGTTCTACACCACTGGTAACTAACGGCATAGGTATATCTCGTTGCACTCTGTATACTCTAACCCATGGTGGTACAACACTTAGTATTTTGGCCAGTAAATCAATCAAATCATTTGGCTTGTAATTTTTATATCTTCCTTGTCGCCATAATTCATAAATACCTGTACCCCTAATGACCAATAACGGATATATCTTTAGTCCGTCTGCTCTGAATTTAGGGCTATCAAAGAATTCATCAAATTGGTCTAAATCTCTCTCCATTCCTACATTTGGTAGATCGGGCATCATGTGCGCCACAACTTTGTACCCAGCATCCTTTGAAAGCTGAAACGACTCACATACGGCTTTAACTGTATGGCCTCGGTTAGTATCTCTAGCTACATCTTCGTAAACACTCTGAACTCCAATCTCTAATCTAGTGCAGCCATATTTGAGCATGTCGTTTATATGAGGTTTTAAACAATAATCAGGCCTGGTTTCTATTGTAATTCCTATACACTTAGTAACTGAATGTTCACTAAACATTACTGCTTCATTTATATCCTGGGAAGTGTGACCTGACAAGGCATCGTGCAGCTTAGCAATAAAACCGTCTCTATAATCTTGAGGTAGACTCATAAATGTACCGCCCATCACTATGTATTCTACTTTATCGCATTGGTGACCCAACTGCTCAAGTTGTTTTATTCTACCCCGCGCTTGTTCAAATGGATCATATCTAGCTCGAATAGCCCTCATGGAAGTAGGCTCAAACCCAGTATAGCTTTGAGTGCTATATTCAAAGTCGCTATCAGGGCCACCAGGACAATAACTGCACACATACTTTGTATACGCAATGTGTGGGCAACGATGGGGTTTAGCCATCACAGCAACGACAGCAATTCCACTAGCAGTTCTAATAGGTTTCGCCTTTAAACGAGGAAGCAGGCTTTTCTTATGAACTTCCGGAACGCAAGCTATTATATCAACTAATCGGGGTTGAGATGCTAATTTGTATTTTTTTGATATTTTACCTTTAAGAGCATTTAAGTTGCAAGATTCGTCCTCTTTTAATTTTAACAGTATTTTCACTATTTCAGTACATGCCAACACGGTGACTTCTTTCTGATTCATTGCTCCTCCAAGTTAGATCCCAATAAAATTGGACAAATACTTTTTTGCACGGATATCGCCGCCGATTTTTGTAATCTCATCAAACGGCAGGTAAGACTTATAAAGACAATTTAAGTAAGACTTGATATCGCTAAATTAAAGTTTAGAAAAAACTATCTTATCAGCATGGGACACCAAATATAAAAACTAGACCAACTCGTTTTTAAAGGTGTTCCATACGGAGGAAATGCTATCATTAATAAAAGATCTTCTATTATACCAAGATTCTTTCATTAATTGTATTCCCCTCTTCAAAATAAAACTAGAAGACCCTACATCTCTTTCAAATATATGAGGTCTTTGAGCATCTAAGCAAAAGGTGCATTTTCTTAGACGGTACTCTTTTCTAGAGTCATTTTGTAATGTTATACTAGCATCATTACTCTTATCTATTCTAGTTTTTACAGAGTAATAGTGATATTTTATTTGAAATAAAGATTGGATGAAAGAGTAAGAGAATAGATCTACAGAATATTTATTTTTGAAATTTCGATACAAAAAGTTATTTATTTTCCATTTATACTCGTCAACTCCGCAACTAGCTGAATGTCCACTCGTCTCTTAAATCCATAAAATAATAAAGCTGAAATAATGTTCCAAGTTGTCACAGAAAGGTAGTCCAGTTTTTATATTTGATGTCCCCAGCATGTAATCTGCTCATATTTTACAGCATTTACTTAACTTTGTTTTAGTGTGTAGGATAGCTTATCAAAAATAGAATGGAGGGTGTAAAGACTGGTTACCTAAAGCTTATCATTAATTTTATTTATTGGTGTTACTCACTCTCTTCACTATCCTCATATCCACTTGTATCCTCTTCCTCGCTCTCCAAATCAATTTTCATGCCAAAGATCTCAAATTCCGATTCTAGATATTCCTTGATTTCAGTCCCATTTCCTTCCAGGTCGTAAGCACAATTAAAGATTTCCTGCACATTCTGTTGTATATATATCTTGTTTTTGTGTATTAACTCAGTCATTAGTTCGTATTCTCCCTTGGCAAGTAGCAGTGAATAAAAACAGCCATTGTTATATTCTAGGTTAAATTGGTCTAGCATGGTATATATCCTGTTCTTAAGCTTGTAACCGCTTGTGTCATATGCGTAATACGGCATGCAGTCAGTTACATCAAGTGTAATAATGTTTTCCAGCTTACTGTCACTTCTGCTAATTGAACTTTTGTGTGGCGACCTTAGCAAGTCATCAAGCAATTCTACAAACTGGAGTTTAAAAACGTGTTTAATGTAGCATAATCTGGTTTCTTCACTATTATCCAGCATTGGAAATATAAGTTCCATCATTTTTAGTAATTCCAGTCTTTTCAGACTACTTTTCTTTATATCAACCAGAACGGAGTAGTCGCAAGGTAGATAAAATAATTTTATACTCTTTGGTTTGACAATTACACTGTCTAGAAGCCTATTAAATAGCAGGACATCGCAGTTGTACATCAGCCTAGTTATCAGTAAATCTAGTATATCGTACTGTGGATATTGCAGATATAGGTCAATAGCAGTATCCAAGTCATTAATAACATAGTATTTCAATAGCTCTAGCCTAATTTCTACAATGTTCCATAATTTTAATGAAGCATCAACAACTCTGGTCATGAAGTAGTCAATAAGAGGCATTTCAGTTTGATTGCAATGAAAAGTGCTTAACGGATCAGTACGGTTTAAACTGGTGAATGACTCTGTCTGACTAACAAAAGACTTTGAATAAAATTTAAAACAGTGAATCACATGATTAATATGCTCAGAATCGATCAATATCTGGAACTTCTTAATTATTAAAGGATTATAGGCTGGCGAAGACTTCAGTATGTCTAAAGATAAAGATTCTATAGCTAATGGATGTGTGGAACGTGCCAACTGATTAAGTTTAAAGTAAATATTTCTTTTGTTGTACAGAATAGAAGAAGAAGAATAAAAGCAGGTTTTATCCTGGTCATTTAAATCCAAGCATATCATATCCACTAATTCAATTGGCATTAATTCTAACAGTGGGGAGAGACGATTTAATTCTAATGGCGTGCAAGACAGCAGACGATAAAATTGAAAATCATTCATAAATCTAGATTGATGGTATAAAATGTACTCCTCTAAGCTGTTTTTCAGAGACTTGGATTTGTTCGATTTGCGAGAAATCTGCTTGTTAAAATTGTTGATAATGGGCAAAAGTGGATTATAATTACTTTTTAACCATGGAGTAAGACATAATAACCCAGATAATGTGACTTTTAGGGAATGGTCGCACTTTCTGACTGATAGTTTGTTAAATAAACGAAGAAGAAAACTTGACTGAACAATGCGATGGTTGTTAGTAACAAAAGTATTGAATAACAGAGACAGATGGTACTCTAGTTGTGATACCTTGTAATTTAACAAAGTACGCTGTTGGACTTGTAGAGGAGTTAGTGCTTTGTACTGTTGCAGAAATATATGGAATGGACATGATTCAAATATATCATTAAGTAATGTGTGGGTGTAATGTGGGAGCAGAGGATCAAGGCAGTTGGGACAATTTAATTGCGATAAATGCAACAATAAATCCTGGCATTTTTTAACATTCAGAGAGACTCGTAGTTCTTGGTGGATCTGATCGATGGCATCTTCTAAGTTATTCTGACAGAATTCTAACTGCTCCTGACTATCTAGAGAGAAGATGTCCATGTGTCTGTAAGTGGTTTCACTCCTCAAAATTGACTAGCAGTTGAACACTCAATATCGCGATTGATTGAATTCTGTCACTACAGTGGATCTACTATTAAAACTTTTGTAATAGAATAAACGTAATAATTTGTTTTGCTTATCTGCGAGAAATGTCCCCAAATAAATCTCATCCAGAATATCTCCAATCTTAAGACATCATCGAACAATGTAGAATCAACTGTTTCCACTCAGAATTAGCCTTGAAATGAGATAATCGTAAAAACCGATTAGTGAAATCTTACGCAGCATTTGTTGCTCAATTTATACAAGGGTGGATCTTCAATAAAATACAACTAAGAGACATGATGCGCAAATTGACATATGCAAGTGCATAGATTCTGCGATTAGCAACATATATCTGAGTCTATGCATCACTATTAAATTATGCCTTAGAGTAATGGAACGATAGCAGCCAACGGAACGATTGGCTTTGCCAGTTTTTCTGTGAAAGAACTGGATTTGATAATAAATCAGGATATTTAATCAGAGAAGTTAAGATATGCAATGAGAAGGTATAAATTTTGCCTTGGGTTTCTATCCCGATCAACTAATACAATTTGTAGATTTTAAAAATTAATTTATTAATTTTAATCCATACCATTCCGAAGAACTAATTTCGAATGAATAATTCATTATCTTAATTATTAGAAGCTCTAGCTGATTGAGATACATTAGCTTGATACTAAAATTCCTGGCAAATTCGGAGTTCTTCAATGGGCAATCATTGAAAACTTTATCAACAATACACAAGCAGCTTATTATGAGCGGGTAATTAGAATGCTTTATGCTAATATATTTGCGCACTCTTATGAAATAAACGTAAGCATATTCAATATGCAATAATGGGTATCTCAAGCTGCTTGCAATGCAAAAAAAATTGTAAGGAACAAACTTTAAAATACCGTCGATAATCATCACTAACTTCTAAAATTGCATATATTGGGTCTAGTCAAATTAAAACATTTAATTAATGGTTTTTTGATATTGCAAGGCGATTTATTGGCAAATGTTTCAAGCTTTAATTAGATTTATGCATGGACAAATTAATGACTGCACGTGACAAAATTCTTAACGAATGGATTTATTGCATCTGAAAAGTAGTGGCCAGTATAAATAATGTGTATCCTATAATGTTTTCATTTGCCGCTGAGAAATCATATCCAGGCTGCGCCTCACCAGAATAGTAATCTGTACTTTGAGTTTCTACTGGCGGTGAGTATGGCTCGCTAACAGGCTCTACTGATGGTAATGGTTCACTAATGTGTTCCACTATGGGTTCAGAAGCAGGTTCACCTACTGGCTCACTTATAGGCTCTACAGCAGGTTTAGCGACCGGTTCATCTTCTGGTTCAACACAAGGCTCCTCTTCTGGTTCATACTCTGGTTCTACAAAAGGCTCCTGTTCTGGTTCTACAGAGGGCTCCTGTTCTGGTTCATACTCTGGTTCTACAAAAGGCTCCTGCTCCGGCTCCTGTTCTGGTTCCACAAAAGGCTCATCTTCTGGCTCCTGTTCTGGTTCATACTCTGGCTCCTGTTCTGGTTCATACTCTGGTTCTACAAAAGGCTCCTGCTCTGGTTCATCTTCTGGTTCAACACAAGGCTCCTCTTCTGGTTCATACTCTGGTTCCACAAAAGGCTCATCTTCTGGCTCCTGTTCTGGTTCATACTCTGGCTCCTGCTCTGGCTCCTGCTCTGGTTCATACTCTGGTTCCACAAAAGGCTCCTGCTCTGGTTCATACTCTGGTTCTACAAAAGGCTCCTGCTCTGGTTCATACTCTGGTTCTACAAAAGGCTCCTGCTCTGGTTCATACTCTGGTTCCACAAAAGGCTCTTCAGTACTATAAGGAATTTCACTAGTTGCTTCTAAAGATTCTGTAGCTCCAGGATAGTCTCCATTGGGTATGTATGTATTTTCTGGACTCTCTTCTAACGAAGTATCTGTCTGGGTAGCATATGAATTTTCTGGACTCTCTTCTGTCTGGGTAGGATATGAATTAGCTGGACTCTCTTCTAACGAAGTATCTGTCTGGGTAGGATATGAATTAGCTGGACTAACAGAATCCGTTGCTTCTGCTGGATAGCAATTGTTTGGTAAGAGCTCATTGTGATCACCATGTAAACCGCCAGATATTTCTGGCAGTCCAAAACATGTTTCCGTAGATTCGGATGTTTGGGTTGGCAAATTACTTTCAGATGCATATTCTGGCAATCCGTCATAAGCCTCATCAACTGATTCCGGTTTTGCCAATGGACTTGCATATCCTATCATTGATGTTATAAAAACCATTTGCATTTTCATTATCTTGCATCTGGAAATTCAAGCTATTTAAAAGATCTTCTTCTGTCTATTTTACTTGCACCAGTCATATATCTTGTTTCTGTGTTCAACCTCCAATCAACTGAAGTTGTTGATGACTATTAGGTCTGTAGTATATTACTAGGATTCTTTGACGAAATCATGGATTGTAAGAAATCATGCATAAAATAAATTTAATTTATTTGTTACTTTAAATCACTGTTACAAACAATTCCCGTGCCTTTTACAGTTAATTGATCGCTCCATTTTAAGTTCAGCAAACATATTAATTCATGTCTCTTGCTCGTCCTATAAACTGGTACTTGTCCACTTACTGTTTGGTTTGTCGCTGTGATGTGCAAAACTGGCATTACACTAGTCAATTGTTTTCCAGTGAGCTCCACAAACTGATTTAACCTTCTGTCATACTGACCACATTCTATAGTTAGTCCCCCTATATAAAGCCCTTCATTGGGTGCATGTTCTAGGTTCTTAGCTACCTCACAGGTTATCGTCGTGCTGTCCAATGCCCACTTGTTATTTCTACTCATTTCTTGCTGAATAGTTGTTAACAACGACTGCGGCTGAAATATATAAGGCATATGTATTATTGCTAGTTTGTTCTGCATCCAGTTAATATAGTGCACCTGACGCTGTTGCAATTCTATAAAAAACAAAGAATACGACTGGCACGGTATCTGTTGCCAGTCTTTTGGAAGTACTTGGCATAGTATGTTGTCCATCAATTGCTGTGTCTGGGTAGTCATCAAGCTACTTCCATCTAACACCTTTATCAGATTGCTTAGATCTTTGTCTATTCTGGTGATTAAGGAATTGAAGACTTGCAATTCATGCTGTATAAACAACACGAACGCTTTGCTAAACTTCTTTGCTTCGTATTTAATCAGCATAGGTAACTTTGTTCTACTTTGATCAATCAGCTGTCTCAGTACCATTTCTCTATCAACTAGTACAGATTCTTGCGGCTGTATGTTGGTTATCGACTCCAATGTGCCCGTAACATAATTAGTATGAAAGATTATGTTGTTGTTACCGCTCAATCCATACTGGTTTGGTAGATCCTGATCCCCTAGAATTTGTAGTTGGTTGATATACAAGTCAACCGTCTTGAACCCATGGATTTGCACTCCTAGTATCATTTTGCTTTTTATCGTTAGATCATTAAATAGCAGCATGGTCAATGTCTGTATAAACTTACGATCCATGTTGTTAGTTACGCGTCCACCGTAATGTACATCACCGACCATATACCTTATTGTTTGCCATGGAATAGGTGATTTAGGATCCAACTGGTCAAATATCATTTGAATACACATTATTGAGGCTAAAAGATCTGCTTGATTAAATTCATACGGTATGATCCATCCTATTGACCCATACTTGCGGCGCTCTTGTACTATGGTGTGGAACAGACACAAAATGTAAATCAGCAATGGGAATTCCTTGTAATTGGCATCTAGCTGCTCATTAGTTAACCAGCTGTATGTCCTCATCAATCCGGCTTTTAATCCTTGAGGTGGCTCATTCGTAAACTTGATACTAATTTGTAACAAATTGATTGGGAATTTAGCATTCTGCTCAGTGGTTATCCACAACCTAAACTGGTCGTTACAATCATCTAGTAACCCCATGAGTTCGTCCATAAATGGTAACCCCAAGTGACAGTTTTGTAGAAGCACCCACCCGCCTTGCAGCATTGAAAGTTTGATGTGTTTACGGGCATGCACCTCTTGCCCCTGTCCCATACTAATCACTACCAGGGGAATCTTTAGCTGCTTGCTCAGGCACTCGATATCACTAGTAGGGTCACTGCCACTGGTTAACAATGCAATCATTGGAGTCTTCACACTACTTTCAGACAACAGTTCTTGTAAATTTAGCAGTTGAGGTTGAACAAATTGATTTCCCAGTGTCGAGCTGATGTATTTTCGACTCATTCCCAGAACTTTATCAATACAAAAGCATCTAATTAGTAACATGTGATGGAACGCACTCAATTCCATATTTGGCGTATCTAATAACTCAGGCTCGTCGTGCTCATACCATGATTTCCATTGTTTCTCATTGTTTTCAATGTTGTTAACTAGTTCATGAAATGGCAGCAATTGTCTAATGGCAGTTAAATTCAACCAAATAGAATCACTTATCCAAGAATAAGGTTTTTTTGTAGTGTCTACGCTGAGTTGTCCTGCCCTAATAAACAAATTGAATTCTTGGATTGATATCTTGTTTCTGTTAAGGTCAATTTTAAGACTAAGCAACAAACTAAACATTAGTTTATGTTTTTCATACAATCCGCGTGTGAAATAACTGAACAATCTAAAAGTCAAGTAATCTAAAATATTTTCTATTCTCTTTTGCACAATTACATCCACTTTGGATCTATCCATTGACTCGTCAAACAACTGCAGAAACTGACCCAGACTGGTTTGGTACATGTTGCAAACATTTGCAAAATCGCTTATTAAAAAGTATATTATGGATCCTCTTATAGCTATAACTCTGTACTCATCTCTAGCATGTGTAATCTTCTTATTGGTGTCAGCAGCTACAATTAATTTATCGTTGACTTCGACAGAAGTCTTTTTAGTGTTCTCTAGTACCACAACTAGCGATTCATCATCCACAAGACTACCTTTAGTGCTACTAAGTCTACTCAATAAATTGTCCTCTAAATCTTTGATTTTCTTTTTATTCATGCTGATTTCTTCCAACAGCTTTACTCTTTCAATCTCTAGCTCCTTCTTCTCACGTAAAATAACTCTGCCAAGCAATTGTTCTTCCAATCCTCGTTGGGTTACTGTGAAATCCACTACACTCAGTTTTGCAAATACTTCGGGTGTGTAGCTAGGGTTAGGCAGTTTAGTAGTCATGTATAGTCTAAATCCACTGGTGTAGTCCAATTCTTTTTCACCAAACATAACTTTAAATCCCTTTCCACTTTTTAGCAGATTACGCTCTAAAATGTTGTCTAGACTTGGATCTACATATTCCTCGACGTCCTCTATCAATAATGGTCTACCCAAGTTAACAGCATCTTCAACGTTATTTCTAAAATACTTGTTACTAAAATTAGTTATAATTAAGTTCTTACCCTCCTTTTTACTAATCCATTGTCTGGCTTGCGATTGTGGATCTATTATCAATGGGTATCTACTTCCTTCGGTTGTTATTATTCCATTCTGCACGCTCAACTCATCATTAGGTAATCCATTCAACTGCCACTCATCTAAAGTGTTCTGCTCTAACATGAATGTCTGTAAATTAAAATCGCTTGAAGGTATATTGTACTCGTTTAACTTTATTTTCCAACTGCACATCATTTTGTGCCTATAATCAAAGTTGAATGGTCCGCAGTAACTTAGAAATGCGCTAGCTATTATTACGTCACCTACCAGTTTACCTATTTGTCGTTCTAAATCCTTTGCGGTGGTAGTCCATCGCTCTTTTTCACCTTGTAATCCATTTATTAACATGGTTGCTATCCGCATCTTTTTTCTACATAAATCTGCTACATCCTGTAATTGTTGCTTTTGGTCAATTGCATCATCATACTTCTTTTTTAATTTACTAAGTTCGTGTTCTTTTTCATCGAGTATTGCTTGCGCTTTTGACAAGTCATACATTGCTGCACTATATTTGTGCTCTGCAACTATCAAGTTACTCTTTAATGGTATTACCTTTTTGTTTATATGGTAGTAAGTACACATCGCCCGTACCCAGCAGGCTAACCCAGCTACGTCCGCGCTCACTTTCTTAGCTCCCTCTACTGTAAAATCGGCCATTTCTATATATGGTTCAACCAGCTCAACTGTCTCTTCAGTCATCTCGTCTTTAGGAAACTTCAACAGTGATTGTAGAAAATCAGGTGTAGACATCAATTTCATGCTCTCCTGCCAGCTAGGTTTACAACAAGGTTTTTCAGGGTCTTGCTGCATTGTATCCAATTTTTTTTGTTGTAATAACAGCACGCCATCCATTATTCTCATGATTAAATGCGGTGGTTTAGCTAATTTCCGAACAGCGCTAATATGTGACGGTTGTATACTGTTAAGTGCGTTGGCTGCCTCCTCCAATGCAGGCTTTGCAGCTTCTAGTTCCGCTTCAGCTATACTTTTATCCTTTTTAATTATATCAGCAATTTCTTGGCAACTCAACTTAACTTTCAAAACCTCATCTTTAACTACTTGAGCTTGATGAGTTGACTCTGTCACCTCTTGCAATACTAGGTCTGCCTCCTTGCTTGCAACAAGTAGTTCCTTTTCTTTAAATGTTAGCTCTTGTTGTAAAATAGCTACACTAGATGCTGCTTCATTCAGCTTGCTCAACCCAACATTCATTCGTTCTGCCATGCTTCCTACATGGTTAAGTTTTTTGCTGTACATCTTTATAAACGAGTTTAAGAAGCTCAGGTAACTTTTTGGGGTCAAGTACACTTTGCGCCTAAATGTGCTCAAATATGAATCACACATTAATTGTATATCTTGATGTACCATTGCTATGAACCCAATCGCACTATTTTTCACCTCTTCTGTACATTTCAATGCCACTGGACTTAAAAATTTACTGCTTACTGCCATTAACGCTGCCTGTGGCCATTTGTTGAACCAATCTAATGTACAGCCACTAATTAGTCCAGGAAACTTTAAACTTCTCTGTCTGAATTTGTCCCCAACTGGTGAGAAGCACAGAATTACATGCAAATTCTTCATTACTCTCTCTATAAAAAAAGTATACAAGTTCTCATTAGTATCGACGATAATTGGACTTTCCTTTTTCATATGCATCCTAACATCATTGCATATGGTTAATATTTCATCTTTTAAGAACAATCCTGGTATTTCTCCATTAGTTAAGATATTGTTAATTATGCCAAGATATGTTTCATCCTTAACGTCGTTGTCGGTAAAGATAAATGTTGCAGACTCTCCATTCACTCCACAATATCTGTACATAATCTTCAAATCATCCATAAAATTAGTGATATTGTAGTTTTTGGTGATAGTAAGCTGAAATACTTTGGAATCGCATATAAATGCGCTTAGCTTTGTTAGTGACTGCTTACCACTCCCACCTACACCAACCAGTACCATTGATCCTCGAGGAGTTCTTAGTTGCCTGCATATTCTAAGTATATGATCAATAGCATCATCAAAAAGTACCAGATCCAATTTGTTACTTTTAACACTCTCATTATATGATGATTGAAAATTTAGCAACCGTTGCTTTATTAAATCTATGTCTTCACATTGTTCGTAATACTTATAATCTTCATTTTCAGTGTCTTCTGGCGGTAACCTCATAAAGTCACAAAATCTCACAACGGCAGATGGATTTTGCACCTGAACTTGTTGTTTAAAGTATGAAACATCTTTTTCAGTCACCAACCTATCGCTCAGTACTCTGCTACACTCATGGGTCATGAGGTTGTTGTACTCTGCAACAGTTTTTAATCCAGATGGTTTAGAGATGGTCATACCTTGAACTATTCTTGATAAATCTCTTAAGTTAAATATATAATGAAACTTATCCGGAGTGGGCAGCAACTTATTTTTTGTAGACTGCCAGATATTTCTAATTTTATAAATACTCGAGCTCGCTTGTTGTTCTATATCTTTTGCAAACCCTCTAGTAGTACTGAAATACCCGTTTAATATTAGTCCGAAAATTTTATCAATTGATTGAGAGCTTGGCAAAGCGCAATTAATTATACAGAATTGCCTCTTTAGTCTGGCAGGTACATCATTCCTACCACCTCCAGGATGCATCATTGCTGCTAGATATTTGAAATCTATAACACTGGTCCATTCACCTGGTCTGTCTAAGGAATACATTCCGCCCTGTTCCATCAGCTGCCTTACAATCTCACTTGTTGGCTGATCTCCCCAGTTATTAATTTCAGGCATATTAACATCATCAATAAACATCATCATTTTCTTACCTCCTGGAGGACCATAAGTCGTTCCCAATCTCTTTTCAACAATACTTTCTATACTTCTTTGGAATACATTCGGGCTAGTTGTTGAACTAAAAGCGATTGTCTTGCTGGTAGTTTGCTCATTTGAACAAGACTGTATGTACTTACTGATTGTCATAGTTTTAGCACTACCCGGTTCACCTATAAGCATAACAGGCATGTTTTGATCAGTTAGTCGCTGAATTAGATATTGGGTCCTAATATTATCAATGTTAGGTATAAATAATGTCGAGTAATCAAAGTCACTGTTTGGAAACTCCCAATCAGGTACAATAAACTGCCATTCTTGCCATTCAAAATTGTTTAAATAATAATCGTATCCATTTGATTTCGAAGGAAGTAACAGAAACGTGAATTTATCAACAATAAACAAGTAAAGCTTTTCCCTCTCCAAGAGCTCTAATAAACTGCCGAATCCCCATGTGATAGCAAATACAAATGCCTTGTTAATATGCTCTGGATCCGTCTTGTCATTAGGCAAGATAGAATCGAGCATTTTACTTGTAAATATAAAATAGCTAATATCTGGTATTGTCATTCTTGGATGTAACTCATTCTTAATGTATTCCAAAAGTGTATTAAAAGTCTTGTTAAATAAGTCAGCTAGAACAAAAGACTGCTTCAATTTTAACTTCAGCCAGGACTGTAATAGTGAGTCCCATGTCAAAGTACTCTGCCCTACATATATCATGCCACATCTGCTAACAGTTGCCGGACTTGCGTTTCTCAAGGAATCTACTTCAAATACCAGTTTGGCACCTGGTGACATGATTAGTCTATCTCCGTTTGCCAACGTCAGTGTTTTATTATCATCTAGGACACTGTTTAAGTTCTCTATCCATACCGCATCCACCGGACCGTCTAATATAATCCAAATATTCTCTCCTTTTCTTTTTAAGGTTTTGCGCCATATTGCACTAAATATCCCGTCTGTCCAGTCATTTGTACTCGAATCCAATCTACCAAACATCTGGTAGTCCAAAATAGCTTTGGGGTTCATTTTAACATCTTTATGGATGTAATTTGTATTCGTAAAAGCATTTAAGAGCGTCTGGATAATCTTGCTCTTTCCACTACCCGTAGGACCAAGCATCATTATTCCATGCCGCACTTTTGCGGTCTCATATAGCTGTATTACTTTTAATGTAAAATCATTGCTAGCAGTGATGTTCAACTCACCAATTGCCTTAAATATAGCCCCTTCCATCTCCGGATAAGTTCCCTTTGGTGAGCTTACACTAGGAAATAAATCGTTAATCAGACCGCTGAAAACCAGTTCGTCTTCATCTACTAATTTACTCATGTTCATATCTCGCAAGACCCTCATCATTATGGTTTCCTCACTATCCATTGGGTTACTTCTTTTTACACTTCCACAAGTCCTCAACACGCTTAAGATATTTCTTAATCCAAAATCATAGTGAACCTGCTTACTCAGCTGCTCTTCACAGAGTTTGTATAATACAAAAAATTTTCTAGCCAACGTGCTGTTATTTATAAATCCGCAGCCAGCCAATTTTACTTTAATTATAATTTGCCTGTCAGGTACCATCATAGCAACATATCTAAAATACACTTTCAGATTTTCCGGTAGTTCTACTCTACCAGCATATCCTGGGTTCATTGTTATAAAAAATCCAACTTCCGGATTTAGTTCTACTAACTCCCCATCAGTAAAAATGAAATTACTTTTTTTTTCTTTTTTTGCATTTAACACGCTCGCTATCTGCTGTGCTGCCACACTCAGTACTGGTAACTCGATTCTGTTGAACTCATCGAAACAACCCCAACATCCGCTTTGTGCCAGACCTTTGTAAATTCTTCCTAAACCCCTATAATCCATTTGGTCTGAACAATTGAATACAACAACCCATTTGCCTAAAGCCTTCCCCATATCTTTTGTTGTTTCGGTTTTCCCAGTTCCTGCTGGCCCCGCAGGACTTCCGCCTAAGTTCAAACCTATTGCTTGGGCTAACGTACAGTAGCATCTATCCGTTAATGGAGTTATCACTAGCCTGTCTGTACAGCCTAAGTATTCGTTCTGGTAAACAAAATCGAAGTTTGTTATGCTTACAATACACTTTTCTTCATCTTCCTTGTAATAAAATCTACTCTGTTTTAGCCACTCAAAATCATCTATTCTATTGACATTCAGCTTTGTTAATTCCTCGCTAACATCTCTGTGATGAACTTGTATAGTTATTAATGTTTCATATTTAATTCTATCCATTTTACTCAAATCCTTCGTTGTGGTACTTATTAGTGTATTCAGTATAATTGTTATTCTTGCTAGGGCGTTCTGCATCGATTTTTTATCTTTGCTTGCTATTGCTTCTTCCATAATCATTGTCCATGATATTTGCAAGCATAAAAGTCCAACTTGTGCTGGGTATTTCTCAATTACATTTATCAAATCCATCTCGCTCATATCTGTTACTGCTGCCTTTATTACGAGTTGAATAGATTTCTTAACACATTCCAATAACTGTCCAATCCATATTTCTACATTCCCAGTGGCCAATAATGGCTTGTAAAACACTACCTGCTCGCCTTCCATGCTTTCCATTCCCATGATCTTGTCATGCTCTTTAACATCAAATTGCACACTATTCACGTTATCAAACAAGCTCTTTAAGTGGGGTATAATTGTATGAGTATCACTAGCTTGCCCTAGTATCTCCAGAAGCGATGGGTCACTCACAAAATAGAATCTAGGAAATATCCTTCTTTTGCTTTCTAAATATCCTACCAGAGACTTTTGACATTGCTCCAACTGTTCCATCATTATTGGTAAGCATTCCTTCACGGTTTCATTGTCAACACATAGCGGAATGATTAATGGCGATTCATTTACAATGCCCATGACCCTGCACCATGTTTTGTCTACATTTTGAAACTTTTTAGCTTCTTTGGGCATCTGTTTAGCTATATCTCCACCTCCAAATACTGCTTCTAGGTAAATCCACAGATTCATGACACTTAGCCAGTTATCCAATACCTCACTAGTTATAGTAAGATACCTAATCCATTTCTGTATGTCTTCTTTAAATGGTGTGTTATATCTGTTACTAAATAACGATGCCAGCGTCATTTGACTATCTTCTAAGCTAGTTATAATCTCAGCAGTTGTAGATGGCTGCAATATTAGTAGTCCTCTTTGTTTAAACATTGAACTACAAAAGCACTTGCTTGTCCATTCTAATACCACTGCTTGCAACTTACTGTCAATGTCATGTTCCTTTAGAGCTCCAGTGCATATGTCTTCCAAATCGTCTTTTAATAGTAGTGTACTGCTATTTATAAAGACGCCGATTGGTGAGTCGTTTTCAAAATCACACTGAACCTTGGTAATTGCACATATTCCATTGTAATGGCGGGGTAACATCTTCGGATTATTCATTTGTTCTAATAATGGTATCAGATCTACCAAATCGTCCACCAATGTCTTCAGTCCTAGATACGCTTGTTTTTCTTTCAATGACTTTGGAATCTTTTTAAATTTGCTCTGCAAATCCGAAACTAGTTCATTCATGAGCTTAAAGTCGCATTTGATCCATGTCAATTTCCTCAACTCACTGTAATAATCTATACATTCCTTATATACTCCATATAACAAATATAGCAATTTCAATTCCTTTCTTATGCTGTTTTCAGAACTTGTATCAACCGGGACTGTATTAAATAACATGGCACCTGCGTCCAGCCTCTTCCTTTGTCTCTCAATGTTATCTGAATATTTTATAAACATTTGCAATTTCTCTATTGCCTCTAACGGGTCTATATTTTCAGCCTGGGGCCCGTTTAACAAATAGTCTTGTTGAAATTTATCACTTTCTACCTCCAGCTCTAATTGCATCAATTCAAATTTACTTTTAAACATTGATTCTTTGGCATACAAACTTGATTGCACTAAATGACTTGTATTGGTTAGTTTATCAAAGTCGTATCTTATTGAGTCAGCTAGATCGTTAGTATTCTTGTTTATTGCCAGATTGAATTTGGTTAAAATTGTAAATCCTTCTTCAATTGGCTTTATCTTCATTTCAATTGTCGGTTTCTCTAGGTAGAAATCTGTTAGACCATCTACAATTGATTTAACATCCTCAAAATCATCTATATTACTATTCAGCTTAGCACTATACTGACCTAATTGATCAACCAAATTGTTAACATTGTTGTTTAATAGTTCATTTAGTCTACATCCTATTAAGGATTGAAAGCCAAGCAATTTGTTAATCATCAACTTCTTTAACTCTATTGTACTCTGTATAAACGGTCCACTTGAGTAGTGATCACTTATTTGCTCTACAGAGTGCAAGTCTATTCTTGTTCGTATCAACACAGATTCCAGCTCATGCACGGTGGTTTCCTTATATTTCAACAACTCATCCGTAGTGTTTAGTAAGATAATATATAAATACTCCTCTAATACTTTAAATGTCGGTACTATCAGAGATTTCCAATTCTTACTATATATACTCATACTTGATAAAAACCTTTGTACTTCCTTGTTTGCTATAAGTACTGACCAATCTTTAAATGCTGTTGTTTTAGCTAAAGGATTCTTGAAGCTACTTAACTCTACTAGTACCAAGGTACAAATATCAATGTAATCAGATTGAACCGTATTCAAATTGGGTTTGATAATTAGTTCATTGCAATCAACATCAAAATCAATGTTGATGCATCCGCAATCACTATTTAAATATACTTTAACATCTTCCATGTTTTGACGAATGCTTATAACTAATGAATCTAAAACTATAGATTTCAAATGGCTTAAGATTCTATCAAATAAAATTAAGAGCAAATCATCATTTTCTAGGTTTAATTGTTTCAATAACTGTTCAAGTGCATTCTTGATCAAGTAAGCTACGTACTCTGTTTGTAGTAGTAAATCTTCCACTATTTTGACACATTTGTTCATTCGGATTGCCATAGCATGCCTATACTCTCTTAATACAATTCTTTCAGTCTGAACATCTATGTATATTATTTTACTTAAAGAGTTTTGTAATGGCTCTAATACGTTGCTCACTATGTCATTTACATTTTGTTTTAGTCCTCCTATCGCACACATGTAATAATAGATCTCGTTCGTGTATTTTACTATGCTGAAAGAGTTCCATGTTATACTAATCAGACCTAATGCCAACTTGTTATCAATCCATTTGGCAATGAATGAATAAAAGTCTTTTAATGGAGTCCAATGATTTAGTGTCAGAGAGTTGCGATCTGCTACTACACATTTTAATTTTTCGATTACACTTTCAATAGTAATCCATCGTTTTGTTAATTTAAACAATACGTTTGGTATCTCAATCCCAACTGATTTCATATACTCGCATTCAATGATATAATTATGCAGGTTAACATCAAGATTTAAGTAAAAAGTGTTTCGTTCATCAATCACAAACAGCGAAGCATCTAAACTACTTAAACAAAATTCAATCTGACTTTGCCATGCCTCTAAAACCTTACTCTCAATTACAATCAATGCAGTCATTAGTCTATTGTACTGTTTCATTGCAATTGTGTAATCAGGATGACAGTTAAAATCCTTGTATGTTAATATCAGTTCCAATGGCTGCTGTATCTTTATGATCATACTTTTAACCCATTTTAGTTTATTAACCGTATATGAACCATTTGATGTGTGCAAATCATCCTTATATATATCTACATGATGTTTAACATTATTTAACACGCCAACTGCGAATCGATGAAACATCAAATCATAATAGTCATTAAAATCCAGGTTGAAATAGTCTTTTATTGCCTTTAACTGTTCCATTTTGACTAAAACAAACTTGAAGTCTTCATAGTCATTGACAAATATAGTTAATTGAGTCAAAGTATCGTGCATTAAATTAGAAGCTTGCAAGTTGAGATAAGCCATATCTAAGTCAAAGTCTGTTTTCTTATAGTCCAGCACATTGGTTTGCTTAAGCATTAGCATTGATTCTAGCTGCATGTATTTCTTTACTGTTGGACCAAAGCCATCGATATGGACATTGTTGAAAGTGCTGAGAGTTGCCAAAATACAGCAAAATTCAACAACCCTGTTAAGTCTTTTGGTAAATGCTTCTAATCTTCCAAATATATACATTTCACTGAAATCAAATTTAGGTAGTTCATCTTGTAAGTCTAACTTTTTTTTGACGGACAAATAGGCATTTGAATAGTTTTTATAAATTTCTAAAATCCTCGGAAGATCTTGGCAATATACCTTGCTATCTTTGAAGTAATTGAATTGTAATTTCTTTGTTAAAATTTTTTTGATTGAAACTAAGACTTCGTTGGTTACTTTAATTAGAAGGCTAGTAATACGATCTGGAGTGCAAAAATATTTGCTCGATATGTAAATGACATGAATTATGTTCATAATAACTGGAATTGCCTGATTTAAAGATTCATAACTCAACTGGCCCAGTAACTGAGAATGTTTGTCAAGAGGTGCCAAAAAAACCACATTGTCTTTAGCTTCTGCAAAATTAAATTTCATTTTAGCCTCGATTTCAACTAAGTGTTCATAAACAGGGCTTACTTCATCATAAAGATGCTGTTTGATTTCAATGTAACCAGGGTTACACAACTGTAGTTTAATTGCTTGAAATCTGTGTTCGCGGTGCTGCCAATATATTAACTCGGCGCGAGGACCACTTATCTCTTCATCTTGTCGCTGTAATTGATCACTTTCAAGCATTATTAACTCCAATTCATGACACCATCCCTCCACTTTGCGCTCCAGCTCTTTTAAGGGTAAACTAATCACATCGGTGGTTTCCAAATTAAACTCGGACCTTTCTATCATGTTTTCTAAATACTTTCCACTCTTTTCTAATTGCAACTTTACCTGTTCGTTACCAACCAATTGACCATAGAGTTTGTAGATGGCCAAAGCAGCTTCAAATTGATTTCCATGTAGAACCCCCACTGTCAATTCACTATCTTTGATGACATAGATGTTTGTTTGATTTGCCACAAACTGTTTGCTTACCACTAGTTCATTATTTATGAAAGTTATAAAGCACAATTTCTCAACTCCATCAAAGAATTGCAATATCTTTTGGGGTAAATCAGTCTTAACAGATTGCCCATGTACTAACAAGATTCTATTTGAAATTAATTGCCAACGCGAATCCATATTTTTGCTTGACCTACGGAGTTAAAACGAAATCGAAACATTTTATATCTAAATCAGTGGTAAAAAGCTGAATCCAATTCATTATCATCTATGTGGTGCAAAGCTATACCAGAACACCAGGATCTTCATTAACCTCTGCAAATTCAACGCATTTGGGTCTGATTGATTACATCAGTTTTTAAGAAAGACTTCGACTACGACTATGAAATAAGATGATAGAGAAAAGAATAGTTGACGAAGAAATTTACTACAGGTAGTGTGAGTTTTAAGCATTACAGAAAGGGTCATTACAGTGTACGAATAAGTAACTGTTGCATTCGACTGGGACACCAAATATAAAAACTAGACTAACTCGTTTTTATAGGAGGTGCTCCATACGGAGGATATGCTGTCATTAATA